>CAUYON010207544.1:0-16268 GCA_963573935.1 Arctocebus calabarensis
CGCCTGTAGTCCCAGCTACTTGGGAGGCGGAGGCAAGAGACTCGCTTGAGCCCAGGAATTGGAGGTTGCTGTGAGCTGTGATGCCACAGCACTCTACCCAAGGCGACAGCTTGAGGCTCTGTCTCAAAAAAAAAAAAAAAAGCTGGCATTCATGTCATACTAATCTCTAAGGACAATAGGAGTTTCCATTAATTACTTCTTTTCAAAAGTGAAAGAAAAAAAGGGGAGCAAACCCAGTACCCCCTGCTCCGGCCAGTATACCTTCTGGCAGCCCTCACACTTGACTCCATTCCATTTTCTAGACTATAAATCCCTATGTTCTCTGATTTGTCATACTGGGAACAAAATCCAAATCAGTCAAGAAAAAAACACAAAACAATCTGTAAAATATTACCTGAAAAATTAAAGCAACAAAATTTGAAAACATAATGTAACTTAACACTTGATACAATCACCTACAAAGAAAAACAGAATACAGGTTGAGTATCACTAATCCAAAATGTGTGGAACATTTTTCCAGATTTCAGACTTTTTTGAATTCTGGAATATATGCATATAGTAATGAGGTTTCTTGGGGATAGGACCCAGTTCTAAACATGAAATTTTCAGTTATGTCTCATGTGCACTTTTTACAGAAGGAAATTTTCGGTTATGTCTCATGTAAACTTTATACAGATAGAAGGAAGGCAATTTTATAAATTATAAACAATATATTTTTTGTTTTGTTTAGCAGGCCCAGGCTGGGTTCAAACCAGCCAGTCCCAGTGCATGGGACCAGCGCTCTAACCATTGAGCTACAGACACACAACCTAAACATTATTTTTAATAATTTTGTGCATGAAGCAAAGTTCTGACAGCATGTGACTGTGACCCATGGCATGAGGTCAGGAGTGAAGCATTTCAGAGTTCAAATTTTGGATTAGGGATTCTCATCCTGAACATCCTCAGTCCTGCCAGCCTCGTATTTCATCTGCTTGATTGTATCTTAACAGTTCTAAGGCATGAGTGAGTTGCATGTAATCTCTTATAATTATCAAAGTTTGCAAATAATTTTCCCACAAATAATTTAGAGCAGATTCAAGCTCATTCTCTACACTCTAGTATATTTTCTTAGGGGACCAAGAATTCAACAGAGTTATAGCTAGGAATTTTTCCACTAAAAAGAGACTGGAAAACTACAGCCCACAAGTGAAATCTGCCTTGCTGTCTGTTTTTTTAATTTCAGATTAATATGAGGGCAAAAATGATTAGGTTACATTGTTTGCATTTGTTAAAGTTCAAGTTGTAGTTCAGCCCTTCACCCAGGGGTTGTAGCTATACCCTTACTTTGTGCACTTTAAGTGACAGTTTACCAATCCCTCTCTAGCCCCCTCACTTTAATTTAATTGTTTTTCTCTCACGGAGAGTATAGTTGTTTATCTACTGTTTCGCTTTAGTATTGAGTACACTGGATACTTGCTTTTCCATTCTTGGGATACTTTATTAAGAAAAATATTCTTCAACGCCATCCAGGTTAATACAAGATGTAAAGTCTCTATCTTTTTTTTTTTCTCCTTATAGAGACAAAAAGTCTCACTCTGCCCTCTGTAGAGTGCCATGGCATCACACAGCTCACAGCAACCTCCAATTCCCGGGCTTAGGCAATTCTCTTGCCTCAGCCTCCTGAGTAGCTGGGACTACAGGCACCTGCCACAAAGCCTAGCTATTTTTTGTTGCAGTTTGGCCGGGGCCAGGTTTGAACCCACCACCTTCAGTATTTGGGGCCAGTGCCCTACCACTGAGCCACAGACGCCACCCAAGTCTCCATCTTTTTATGGCTGAATAGGATTCCATGGTATACATATGCCACAGTTTATTAATCCATTCCTTTGTTGATGGGCACTTGGATTGATTCTATGTTTTGGTGATTATGAATTCAGCTGCGATACACATTCTAAGGCAAATGTCCCTGTGGTAAAATGATTTTTTTTCTTGTGGGTAGATACCTAGTAATGGTATCTACCTTAGCTTTTTAAGGATTCTCCATACCTCTTTCGATAGAGGCTGTATTAGTTTGCAATCCCGCCAGCAATGTAAAAGTGTTCCCTTCTCTCCACATCCTCACTACCATCTGCGGCTTTGGAACTTTGTGAAGTGGGCTATTCCCATTGGGATTAAATGATATCTTGTCCAACAATAAATGTTTGCTTTTTTCTTGTTGATTAATTAGAGCTCTTTGTAGATTCTATTTATTAGCCCTTTATCAGATTCAGAACATGCAAATACCTTCTCCCTTTCTGAAGGCTGTCTGTTTGCTTTAGTTGTTGTACCCTTGGCAATGCAGAAGCTTTTTCGCTTGATCATGTCCCATTTGCTTATTCTTAGTATTGTTGCAATTGCCAAGGGGATTGTCTTCATAAAATCTTTTCCCAGCCTGATATTGTCAAGAGTATTCTCCATACTTTCTGCCAGAAATTTTATAATTTTATAAAAATTAAATTCAAATCTTTTATCCAATGAGAGTCAATTTTTGTAAGTGGTGAGAGGTCCAGGTTCAGTTTCAATCCTCTACATATAGCTAACCTATTCTCTCAGCACCATTTATTAAATAGGAATTATTTTCCCCAGTGCATGCTTTTATTTTAATCTTTTATCAAAGATTAGGTGGCAATACATATCTGGTTTCATCTCTAGGTTTCATAGATAGATATCTCTATTTTTGTGCCAGTACCATGCTGTTTTGATAGACTTGTAGCATAACCTAAAGTCTGGTAATGTGATACTTGCCTATTTGTTTTAAAGAAAGTTTTATTGAAACACAGCGATACCCATTCATTTACATATTGTTTATTGCTGCTTTGTGCCTCAGTGGTAGAAATGAGTAGCTATATGGCCTACAAAGCTAAAGACACTTACACTCTGGCCCTTTAGTAAAAGTTTGTCAACTCCTGCTCTAACTGCTTCTCCAGTTTTACCTGCATCAGACTCACCTGCAGCAATGTTAAAACAAAACATTGCACCCAGAGTTGGATTCAGTGGGTCTAGTCTAATTTTTATTTTTTTAAGAAAAGGGATCTCACTGTGTTGCCTAGGCTGAAGTAGCATAATCATAGCTCACTGCAGCCTCAAACTCCTAGGCTCAAGCAATCCTCCTGCCTCAGCCACCTGTGTAGCTTGGACCACCATATCCAGATAATTTTTTTTCTTTTTTTAAACATAAGGTCTCACTATGTTACCCAGCCTAACCTCCAACTATTGGATTCAAGCAATCCTCTTGCCTCAGCCTCTCAAGATGCTGGGATTATAGGGACAAGCCACTGTACCTGGCAAGAACCTTCATTTCTAACA
Organism: Arctocebus calabarensis; assembly: GCA_963573935.1. NCBI lineage: Eukaryota > Metazoa > Chordata > Mammalia > Primates > Lorisidae > Arctocebus > Arctocebus calabarensis. The sequence goes on from CAUYON010207544.1 coordinate 3,328, forward strand.
ATTTTGCTAGAGTTGCTGATACCACTGATTTAAGGATCACACTTTGAGAAGCAATGCTATAAAGCAAAGTCCCTTAAGTAGGCATGAATGGAGGTGGGGGTGGGTGAAGAAATTAAACGGCCATAGATATTAAGTGATGCACTGAGGTTGCACAGCTAATAAGAATTTCTCCTGGGGGTGGCGCCTGTGGCTCATCAAGTAAGGCGCCGGCCCCACATGCCGAAGGTGGCAGGTTCAAACCCGGCCTTGGCCAAACAGCAAAACAGAAAAAAAAAAAAAGAATTTCTCCTGGGGCAGCGCCTGTGGCTCAGCGAGTAGGGCGCCAGTCCCATATGCCGAAGGTGGCGGGTTCAAGCCCAGCCTCGGCGAACTGCAAAACAAAAAAATAGCCGGGCCTTGTGGCAGGCGCCTGTAGTCCAACTACTCGGGAGGCTGAGGCAAGAGAATTGCCTAAGCCCAGGAGTTGGAGGTTGCTGTGAGCAGTGTGACGCCACGGCACTCTACCGAGGGTGATAAAATAGGACTCTGTCTCTAAAAAAAAAATAAATAAATAAAAGAATGTCTCCAACTCCAAAACCCATAGGCTTTCTGCTCTTGACCTTTACCCATGGTCCACATGCATAGCACTCTTCCATCAATAATAATCCTCTCTTGGGCAGCACCTGTGGCTCAAAGGAGTAGGGCGCCAGCCCCATATGCCGGAGGTGGTGGGTTCAAACCCAGCCCTGGCTAAAAACTGCAAAAAATAATAATAATAACAAATCCTCTCTTGACCATGGGATTCAAAGTAGGGGGAAGGAGGGAATCTCAAACCACACACTAACTTACCCACCCCAACCCCTGACCAGGAGAATCTAACACCCCAGAGGGACAGGATCCATATCACATCAGAATCACTGTACTATGCTACACACCACGTGGCAACACTTCTGATTCATGCTGAAAACCCAAACAACTGAAATCCCTTGGCATGAAACTTAAATTTTTTCTGAGCATTCTATGTATCCCAGAAGATGGGAGGTCAATTGAATATGAGAGTTTAAGTGGGGCATGGTGGTGGTGAGAGCCTGTAGTTCCGGCTCCTCAGGCAGGAGGATCACTTAACTCAGGAGTTTGAGGTTGCTGTGAGCTGTGATGATGCCACTATATTGGAGCCTGGACAAGGGAGGGAGACCCTGTCTTAGGGAAAAAAAAAAAAAATTAAAGAAAGATAAAATAAATAAATAATGAGATAAACAAATATGAGATTTTAGACTGAAGAATTAGACAATTACCAACCTCTTCTACCAGATAATCGTCTGGATCATATTCTTTCAGATTAATAACTGTCACAGGCAGATCTAGGGAGGTAACTGATTCTGCAAGAATTGTTGCAAATCCCTAATAGGAAAAAAAACAAAATAAAATAAAGTCTTCAATAACCCAAATAATTAGCAAAATACAGACCTAGTTTATCCCTGTGGGCAAGAGAAAGTGGCTTTCTCACTGAGAGACTTTTATTATCATTAACACAAATACTATCCTCACGTCTACCATTTTCTCAAACACTGTTACAGAGATGAACATTCAAACATGTTGTTCTCTTTCTATAAGAGTATGTACAGGACAAAATTGGCTTTTTGACATTCCAGCTGCTTTGCATACCAGAACAAACATACAGAAAGACAAAAAGAAATAAGGAAACATGAAGAAAAAACGATATATAAACAAGAATGGTTGGCGGGCAGGAACAAGCACTGGGAAGAGCTCATACAACTGAGAGAATCCCAGAGAGACTCTGGGCTCCGAGTCAATCACTACAATAAAAGATGGAAGGGAATGATAAGGGAGAAAAGAGCCAATTAGCAGACAATTTATATACAGGACAAATGCACAGCAAAGGTCACAGAGTCTAGGCAACACTTACTGTGTAGCCCCAGGCAAAACACCTGCCAGCTCTTCTGCAAACCAATGAGCCAAACTGAGCAAAGCTCAAACTTCTAACTAGACCGTTGACAACCCAGGAAAACACCCTCCTCTATTTTTGCTTGGCAGTCTTAAGACTTGACTCTCTACCTACAAGGGCTTATAGCTAAAGTTAATTCATTTATAGGGCATCTACAATGCTAGTCTCAGTTCTGCGGAAGTACAGAAGTCCCTGCTTACTTGAAGTTTTGCTTTGCAAAGCTGCAATTACCCACAGACAACTACCATCCAAAAATATTAAATGGAAAATTCCAGAAATAAATAATTCATAAGTTTTTTGTTTGTTTTGAGACAGAGCCTCAAGCTGTCGCCCTGGGTAGAGTGCTGTGGCATCACAGCTCACAGCAACCTCCAACTCCTGGGCTCAAGCAATTCTCATGCCTCCGCCTCCGAAGTACCTGGGACTAAAGGCGCCCGCCACAATGCCCGGCTATTTTTTGGTTGCAGCCATCATTGTTGTTTAGCGGGCCCAGGCTGGATTCAAACCCGCCAGCTCATATGTATGTGGCTGGCGCCTTAGCTGCTTGAACCACAGGCACCGAGCCTAATTCATAAGTTTTAAAATGCACCCTATCTTGAGTAGCATGATGAAATCTCTCACTGGCCTGCTCCTTCTTGCCAAGAATAAGAATCAGCCCTTTGTCCAGCATCTCCATACAGTAGACACCAACCGATTAGTCACTTGGCAACCATCTCAGTTATTGGAGCAAACAAACACAGCCTATATAGGGTTCAGGCATCTACTACCTGTCTAGGACCATATCTCTTACAGATAAGAGAAGACTACCATATCACACGACATTGAACAAGACAGGGCTCCTGCCCTCAAGGAGCTATGGATAGGGAATAAACACAGAAATGAGGGAAAGTATTCCAAATGGTGATTGGTGCTACAGAGGAAAATAAATTGGGATAAGGGGAAAGAGAGTAATATCACAGGAAGAGCTGTTATTTTACAGAGAAAAGGTCAGGACACTAAAAAATAAACACAGGGCCGGATGTGGTGGCTCACGCCTGTAATCCCAGCACTTGGGAGGTCCAGGGGGGTGGATTGCCTGAGCTCACAGGTTCCAGACAGCCTGAGCCACAGAGAGACCTAGTCTCTAAAAATAGCTAGGCGTTGTGGCAGGCACCTGTAGTCCCAGCTACTTGGGAAGCTGAGGCAAGAAAAACACTTTGAGCCTAAGAGTTTGAGGTCAATGTGAGCTATGACACCACTGCAGTCTACTGAGTGTGACCAAGTAAGACTCTATCTCAAATAAATAAATAAATAAATACAGTACAAACACCATAGTTGACCACCTCCCTATATTGATCACCTCCTTACGTTGACCTAAGTTTCATAGACTGGACATGCACCACATGTACTCAATGGAAGTACCTTATGTTGACCACCTCTGGATGTTAGCCAGTTTGCTACAGTCCCTTAGGTGGTCAACTTGCAGAGGTTCTGCTGTACTTGGTCTTTGTCCCCAACACAAAATTCCTAAAACCTGGGAAATTTACTGTCTTTTGCATGTTAATGAGATGACTCACTGAAGAGGGACCTCAGATAGCTTCAGGACAGGGGCTGGTCATAAGAAAAACCAACCTACCAGAGGTTAAACTCACCACATCCAAGCTCTGGGGAGAATAGTAAGGGCTGGAAATTGAATTTAATCACCAATGGCCAGTGATTTTTATCGATCATGCCTATGTGATGAGACCTCCAAAAAAATCCCTACCCAAGAGGTGTTCTGGGTTGGTGAACACACTGATGTGTGAGCAAGGAAGCCCAGAGAAGCACAGAAACTGCACATCCCTACCCCTCTTTACCTGGCCCTATCCAGCCCTTCCATTTGGCTGTTTCTGAATTGTATCATCCATAATACCTGGTAAACATACAATAAATCAAGTGATTTCTTGAGTTCTGTAAGTTGTTCTATCAAACCTGCAGAGGTTGTGGGCAACCCCAAATTGGTAGCTCAGACTTGCATTGGTGTCTGCAGTTGGGATAGTCTTGTGGACGAAGCCATTAATCCCATGAAGCCTGATGACAACTCCCAAGAGTCAGCATCAAAATTGGCATGGAGGAGCAGGGCTCAATGGTTCACACCTATAAACCCAGCACTTTGGGAGGCCAAAGCAGGAGGACTGCTTGAGCCTAAGAGTTCAACACAAGCCTGGGCAACAAAGCATGAGCCTGTCTCTACAAAAAATAAAAAAATTAGGTCAGATTACAGGCATGAGCCATCACATAATCCTAGCACTCTGGAAGGCCGAGGTAGGTGGATTACTTGAGCTCAGGAGAATGAGACCAGCCTCAGCAACAGCGAGATCACCTCTCTACTAAAAAATTGAAAAACTAGCTGGAGGCCAGGCAAGGTGGCTCTCACCTATAATCCTAGCACTGTGGGAGGCCAAGGCAGGTAGATTGCTTAAACTCAGAAGTTTGAGACCAGCCTGAGCAAGAGCAAGATCCCACCTCTAAAAACAGCTGGGCAATGTGGCAAGTGCCTATAGTCCCAAATACTAAGGAGGCTGAGGCAAGAGGATTGCCTGAGCTGGGCACGGTGGTTCACACCCATAATCCTAGAACTCTGGGAGGTGGAGGCGGGTGGATTGTCTGAGCTCAAAAGTTCAAAACCAGCCTGAGCCAGAGTGAGATTCCTCTCTAAAACTAGGCGGGTGGCTCAGTACCTGTGCCCAATGGTTAGGGCACTGGCCACATACACCGGAGCTGGCAGGTTCAAATCTAAACAACAATGACAACTACAAAAACAACAAGAACAAAAAATAGCCAGGCATTGTGGCAGGCACCGGTAGTCCCAGCTACTTGGGAGGCTAAGGCAAGAGAATCGCCAAAGCCCAAGAGTTTGAGGCTGCTGTGAGCTGTGACACCAAGACACCCTACTGAGGGAAATATAAACTCTGTCTCAAAAAAAAAAAATTAAATAAAAATAGCTGGGCATTGTGGTGGGCACCTATAGTCCCAGCTACTTGGGAAGCTGAGACAAGAAAATCACTTGAGCCCAAGAGTTTGAGGTTGCTGTGAGCTAAGACAACAAGGGACTCTACCGAGGGTGACCAAGTAAGACTCTGTCTCAAAAAGAAAACTTGCAACAAGTCAGTACTCTCAGCTCATTCATTCAAAGCAGTACTTTCCTTTTGAAGTAGTGTGTAAAGTTGTTCAGTTAAACTGAAGGCTAATTCATGCTGCCAATCAGTTATGGTTCTCCTTAAAAGAGGCAGCTGTTTGTACTTTGAAATGTTTTCAGGATCAAAGCATCCTACAACTTCAACAATGCATTCTTTCACAATTTTACATCCCTAAATGGCTTCCTTTTTGTCCCAAGTATATAAGCTACTTTATGAGTTGCTTCAGTGGCCTTATTTCCAGGTCTTATTCCTCCTTGAGAGAATTATCTTTGCTTTTGCTTTTCATCTTTGAATTTCTGCAATGCAACTTTTCACACCGCTTCACCTAATTTTAAAATATTTGTGGTCCTTGCAGGTGTTATAATGGTGATGAGCACTGAACCTCTTTAATGTTGGTGTTGGAGTATCACAGAGCAAGCAAACCATCTTATCTTCAGGAGAAAAAAGATAATATAGCAATTCCCAATCCTAATATGAAAGTCTGTTTTCTTCCTTCAGCATTCTCTTGGTCTTCTTTGACATAACGAGTCAAAGACAGAATTTAAAAATACCATTAAACTGGGAAATTATTCACAAATTCCACTTCAAACAGAAACACTGTGCACTGTTGTCAAAAGCTGGTAGCAGGCTCAGCGCCTGTGGCTTAACGGGCTAAGGTGCCAGCCATGTACACCTGAGCTGGTGGGTTCGAATCCAGCCTAGGCCCGCCAAACAACAATGACAGCTGCAACCAAAAAATGGCCAGGCGTTGTGGTGGGCGCCTGTAGTCCCAGCTGCTTGGGAGGTGGAGGCAAGAGACTCGCTTGAGCCCAGGAATTGAAAGTTGCTGTGAGTTGTGATACCACAGCACTCTATCCAGGGTGACAGCTTGAGGCTCTGTCTCAAAAAAAAAAAAAAAGCTGATAGCAGGGCAGCACCTGTGGCTCAAAGGAGTAGGGCGCCAGGCCATATACCAGAGGCGGCAGGTTCAAACCCAGCCCCGGCCAAAAACTGCAAAAAAAAAAAAAAAAGCTAGCTGGTAGTAGGCTAGTGTACTTGACCCCCATAAACTCTGAGCAATCAGCCTTGTGCAGTAGTGGGTGTCAGTCAAGTAGGAGAAGTTAGAACTAAATCCTGAGTGTAGCAGCCATCAACTTAGCCAATAAATTCAACAATTTATGGCTAATGTTCTTTGTTATTTTAAATATATTCATTTTAAAAATAAAATAAAAAGGGCGGCTCCTGTGACTCAGCGAGTAGGGCGCCGGCCCCATATACCGAAGGTAGCGGGTTCAAGCCCGGCCTCGCTGAACTGCAAAACAAAAAAATAGCCGGGCGCTGTGGCGGGCGCCTGTAGTCCAAGCTACTAGGGAGGCTGAGGCAAGAGAATCGCTTAAGCCCAAGAGCTGGAGGTTGCTGTGAGCAGTGTGACACCACGGCACTCTACCCAGGGCGATAAAGTGAGACTCTGTCTCTACAAAAAATAAAAAAATAAAATAAATAAAATAAAATAAAAATATAAAAGATGAACAAAAATGTATTAATAAAAGGATTTTTTTGGCTTGGCACCTGTGGCTCAAGCAGCTAAGGCGCCAGCCACATACACCTGAGCTGGCAGGTTCAAATCCAGTCCCGGGCCGCTAAACAACAATGACGGCTGCAACCAAAAAATAGCCGGGAATTGTGGCGGGCGCCTGTAGTCCCAGCTACTTGGGAGGCAGAGGCAGGAGACTCCCTTGAGCCCAGGAGTTGGAGGTTGCTGTGAGCTGTGATACCACAGCACTCTACCCAGGGTGACAGCTTGAGGCTCTGTCTCAAAAAAAAGAGGTCAAGAAGATGGAGAGAAAATAGAAAATGACAGTAAGAAGACTAGCCTCAGTAAAGAAGAAAAAGAGCCAAGAAAACAGTCTACTAAAAGATAAAAGAGAAGTATTTCAAGAAGAAGTAGACCAGGCAGTCGATCAAGTCTGTAATCCTAGCACTCTGGGAAACTGAGGCAATGGATTACTGGAGCTCAGGAGTTCAAGAACAGCTTAAGCAAAGCAAGACCAAAATAGAAAACAGAAAAACTAGCTAGGCACTGGTTTGGGCACCTGTATTCCCAGCTACTCCAAATGCTGCCCAAGAGAGTTTGTGGTTGCTGTTAGCTATTATGATGCCATCGCACTCTACTCAGGGTGACAAAGTCAGACTCAAAAAAACAAAAAAAAGGAAGAAGGGCTCAACAGAGTAGGGCGCTGGCCCCATATGCCGGAGGTGGCAGGTTCAAACCCAGCCCTGGCCAAAAAAAGAAAAAAAGATGCAAAAAAAGAGAAGAAGAAGAAAGGGGTGGCCATGCAGCTAATAAAATAGATCAAGTGATATAAAAGACTGAAAATGAACCAGCAACATGAAACTCAATGTAGCATGAATGGTCATGCAAGCCTAATTGGAGACAGAAAGTACAGAGAACATTGAAGCACTTTTACTATAAAATAAGATAGAAAATTGTGGTGGTAGCGGGGAAAGGAGGGCTTCCCCCTGCACACAGATTTCAGTAAAAATTTACAATTAGAGAAAACAAGTCTGTTCACACAGTAAGAGAAAAGCCACACCAGCTAGCCTATCATTCTGTCCAAACAGTGAACAGAAGACCATGGATTAGCAAGATTATAATGAAAACAAACATCAACAAAGAGAAATACCGGCAGCAAAAAAAAAATACTGAAAGAGAAAACATATTAGGAAGAGTAAAAGAAATTCAAGATATATTCTTAAATTCTGAACAGATATTATAAAACTAAATAAAAAGCAAAAAGGCATCCTTGCCATTAAAGACATAACTTCTAAAATAAAACACTCGGGAGGGGAGGAGAAGAGGGAGGATGGGTGGAGGGAGGGTGATTGGTGGGATCACACCTACGGTGCATCTCAGAAGGGTACAGGAGAAACTTACTAAATGTAGAATACCAATGTCTACATACAGTGATTATGAAAATGTCATGAAGGCTATGTCAAACAGTTCAATGAAAATATTTCAGACTGTATATGAAGTCAGCACATTGTGCCCCATGATTGCACTAATGTACACAATTATGATTTAATAAAAATTATAAAAAATAAATAAATAAAATAAAATAAAACACTCAAAAAAAGGTTTAGAATGGAAACCAAGAACCAATGACAAAAGAAAAAGTTACAAAAAGTAAAACAGAAAAGATTTGAGACCTAGAAGACCACCAAAGAACCACCAACATCCAACTAACAGGAGTTCCAGACAGAAAGAGAAAAAAACAAAGGGAAAAAAATATATCTATAAAATATTAGCAGAACTATGCTCACAAATCATCAAAACAAAAGAGTCCAAGTTTCCAGAACAATGCCTGAAAAAAGATCCAATCTAGTTACTTCCTCACAAAATTTCTAAACATCAAGGATAAAGAAATGATTCTAAAAACTTCTAAAACACACTCCAAAAAAATCAAGCCATCTGAAAAAGAATGAGAAAATTAACCTTGTTATTAGTAACACTATCTTCTGGAAGACAATGGGGCCCTCAAGTTATGAAGAAAAGTTATTAATAATCTTCTATACACAACCAGATATGAACCAATCAGATGTGAAAGCAGAATAAAAAAAAAATTCAGACATCACAGTTTTCGGATAAAGGATGCCTATATAACCCCAAATCAACTATCCTGTGGACATCAATATTAAACCACAGAGATTTGAGGGCTATTTGTATTAACTAATATAAAGAGTCAATAACTTGTATAATGCTGATAAATCTGGAAAAAACACAGCATAAGCAAGTTATACAGTTAAAGTAATAACCCTCAGAGGAACTAAAAATAGAAATAATTAAAAGAGGTTTTCTAGAGAGTGCTTTCTCTATCAACTTTCCATACAGCATTTGATTTGATCTGTTAAAAAATGTTTTAAAAACATGCATAAAGAATTTCCGAACAAGTTTTATAATTAACATAAAAAGAACTATGCTTAGGCTACTCAGAAGCCCTTTTGCCTCTTTTCAGGTTTCCTGTCTCCATTGCTTAAGATTGAACTTAGCTGTCATCAACTGTAAAATGAAGCAAAGTTCCTGTACTGCATTATTAAAAACCTAACAAGTATTCTGAACATCATCCACAAGAGGGCAGTAGAACCCTCTTTAGTAATTGACAAAAATAATGTGCCTTAATTTTTTTTGTAGAGACAGAGTCTCACTTTATCGCCCTCAGTAGAGTGCCATGGCGTCACACAGCTCACAGCAAACTCCAACTCCTGGGCTTAGGAGATTCTCGTCTCAGCCTCCCGAATAGCTGGGACTACAGGCGCCTCCACAATGCCCGGCTATTTTTTGGTTGCAGTTTGACCAAGGGCCGGGTTTGAACCCCCAACCTCGGTATATGGGGCCGGCACCCTATCCACTGAGCCACAGGCGCCACCCTTTAATTTTTTTTTTTTTTTTTTTTTTTTTGTATAATTCATTTTCATGTTAGCCTTATTTGGAATCTTTTCTTAGGAAGCACTAACTGTGACCTTTTAAACACAGATATAGGAAGCAACTAGATGCAATTAGAGAATGGGAAGCATCTTTCAGCTAGATATCTGCTGTGTATACCTACTTTAACATTTTTACCACTATTAGAAATCAAAACAATCGCTTAAGCCCAAGAGTTTGAGATTGCTGTGAGCTGTGACACCACAGCACTACCAAGAATGACATAGTGAGACTCTGTCTCAAAAATAAGAAAGGAAGAAATCAAAACAAGTTGCATTAAATAAATGTATGAAGTTATCAAAGTCAGGGCCCATGGCTCCGCGCCTGTGGCTCAACAAGCTAAGGCACCAGCCACGTATACCTGAGCTGGTGGGTTCAAATCCAGCCCAGGCCCACCAAACAACAATGACGGCTGCAACCAAAAAATGGCCCGGCGTTGTGGCGGGCGTCTGTAGTCCCAGCTACTTGGGAGGCAGAGGCAGGAGACTCACTTGAACCCAAGAATTGGAGGTTGCTGTGAGCTGTGATGCCACAGCACTCTCTCCAGGGTGACAGCTTGAGGCTCTGTCTCAAAACTAAATAAATAAATAAATAAATAAAGTCAGGGCCCATACTACTGCCATTCTCTTTCTTTTCATTATTCCCTACACCTCCACCCACAGGCATCAGTGAAGGACACGGAACTCCACCCTGCCCAAGCAGAAGCAAGCTTCTGAACAAAATTACAATGACTGCCAGACAACCACTAATCAGCTGTAATTGGACACAGGATATTAAACGCATCTACATTTTCCCAGAAAGGAAAAATGTATGACTGAAAAAGATTTAAAGAGACCAGAAGACCAATTCAGTTCACTACTAAAGGATGCTTTTCAGGGATTTTCTTAAATTGTCAGGAAATCAAAGGACAAGCATCATATAAATTTCTTACCTTTGCTGTACCAGTTTGGGAACCATAGAAAATCTTCACTCCAGACACAAAGATTTCCTTCTTTTGAAGAGAGATAAAACCATTTGTCATCAAATCCTGACTTGCTTTTGGAACAGATTTCTCCCGTGAATTCCTGTCCTTGAAGATAAATGACTGCATAAAAATCATCAATTCTGAATCCTTCCCCAACTTCAGTAAGAATCAAAATTAACACATATACCAACCTACTTTATTATTCTCTTAATCTTTCTGGTTGTACTCCTCAAATATTAACCCCTTGGTATTATTAGGTCCTTTAACAGCAATACCCACATTTTAAAAAACAATTGTGATTACCATTCCCTCCAGGGTAAAACTAAACATACTTTCATCCATAATGTATTTTAGTGGAGTAACATTAGGAACTAATTTTCTGATACTTAATCAATGGAATGTAAAGAGAGGACTACTACCCCTTAAAAGTACAAAACAGATTTGGTTTTCATATAAAAAGTTCATTTTTTGCTGGGCATAGTGGCTTATGCCTGTAATCCTAGTGCTTTGGGAGGTGGAGGCGGGGGGCGGGGGGCGGAGTGGGGACCGGCTCAGGGCAGTTGATTAAAGCAGGGGGGTTGGAAACTAGCATAGACAACATAGTGAGACCCAATTTCAAAAAAAAATGTTTTTAGAATTAGCTGAGAGTGGTACTACATGCCTATAGTCCTAGCTACTCAGGAGGCTGAGGTGAGGAGATCACTTAAGCCAGGTGTTCAAGGCTGCAATGAGCTATGATTACACCACTGCATTCAGGCCTAGGCGACAGAGACCCTGTCTCTAACGAAAAAAAAAGCTTCATTTTTCATTACAAAAATCTTCCTAAATCTTAAGAATGACACATTTATATCTAAAAAAAAAAAAAAAAAGTAAATAATTTACTCCATAATAACTTAGTCTCTAAAAAGTTAGGAAAGAAACATATTTTAGAAAACATAAAAGTGATTTGAAGTTCCTTTTAGTTTTTCTATGTTTTACTGCCTTAGAAAATCTGCACTCTAAAATTTTCTATTAAAAAATGTTAAAAAAAACTTCACTTACCTGCTTCTTGATAACAATCTGGATACAAATCCAAAGACTAATGCCAAAGGCAAAGCCCAAATAAATGTAAAACCTGTTTATCCACAACGATAATAAAGATGAGGAGAGGTCCCACATTTCCAAAGGATCTAAATTTAAAATGATACATACATGTAATTTTGGTTAAAGCTACATATACAAAGGTATCCATCCCTTTTTTTGAGAGAGAGAGAATCTCACTTGGCCAGCCTTGGTAGAGTGCTATGCTGTCTTAGCTCACAGCAACCTCAAACTCTTGGGTTCAAGTCATCTTCTTGCCTCACTCTCCCAAGTAGCTGGGACTACAGGCACCTACCACAACACCAGGCAATTTTTTAGAGACGAGGTCTCACTCTGGCTCAGGCTGCTCCGGAAACTGTGAGCTCTGGCAATCCACCAGTCTTGGTCTCTCAAGGGCTGGGGTTACAGGTGTGAGCCATGGCGCCCGGCCTCCATCCCTGTTTTAAGAATTAAAAAATTCCCCTGGCAGAAAGGACTGTGTTCATTCGTTACCTGGCCAAGGAACCCATACACCTATATATACCCTGAGACTAAAAGCCTGAAGGGGGAGACGGGAAAAGACCAGGAGAGAAACGGAGAGAGCTTTTCTCTCCCCACTTGAGTTCTCTCTCTCTACCAGGAGCTTTAGCATTTTCTGTATTCTTTTCTGTAAATAAATTCTGTCTTACGACTGGAAAAAAAAAAAAAAGAAAGAAAATGCCATGAAGGCTCTCTTAAACAGTTTGATGAAAACATTTCAGATTGTATACGAAACCAGCACATTGTACCCCTTGATTGCACTAATGTAAGCAGCTGTGATTTAATAAAAGAAAAAAAAAGAAAGAAAGAAAGAATTAAAAAATTAGGGTGGCGCCTCTGGCTCAAAGGAGTAAGGCGCTGGTCCCATATGCCAGAGGTGGCGGTGGCGAATTTAAACCCAGCCCCAGCCAAAAACAGCAAAATAAATGAAAACAACCTTATCTTCAACAACCTGGGTAAGAGATCTATTAAGGGGCGGTGCCTGTGGCTCAGTGACTATATATCGAGGGTGGTGGATTTGAACCTGGCCTGGGCCAAACTGCACAAAAAACAGCCAGGCGTTATAGCGAGTGCCTATAGTCCCAGCTACTTGGGAGGCTGAGGCAAGAGAATTGCCTAAGCCCAAGAGCTGGAGGTTGCTGTGAGCTGTGACACCACAGCACTCTACGAAGGGATACAAAGTAAGACTCTGTCTTAAAAAGAGAGAGAGAGAGACAGAAATCTATTAAGAATAAAGAAATTGGCTGCACCTGTAGCTCAGTCAGCAGGACGCCAGCTGCATACACTTAGAGTGGGGAGGTTCAAACCCAGCCTGAG
>CAUYON010207548.1:0-16658 GCA_963573935.1 Arctocebus calabarensis
AGCAACCTCCAGCTCTTGGGCTTAAGTGATTCTCTTGCCTCAGCCTCCCTAGTAACTGAGACTACAGGCGCCCACCACAGGCGCCCGGCTGTTTTTTTGTTTTGCAGTTCGGCCGAGGCCGGGCTTGAACCCGCCACCTTCGGTATATGGGGCCGGCGCCCTACTCGCTGAGCCACAGGAGCCGCCCTACACAGCTGTGATTTAATAAATAAATAAATAAATAAAATGTATAACTCAGTTCTTCTAGTATACTTGTTCATTCATCTGTCCATTACCTCTGTCAGTTTTGCAATCTGTTCATCACATCACAAAGAAACTTTAAATCCTTTCACTTGCATCTTTCAATATCCCTATTTCCTACAGCTCAAAGCAACCATCCATCTAATTGCTGTTTCCATAGAGTTGCTTATTGTGAACATTTTCTATAAATGGAACCCAATAATATATGGTCTTCTGTGGCTGGCTTATATATTTTCAACATAAATCCATATTCCAGCATGAGTCAGTATTTTATCTCTTTTTAAGCCAAGAAAGATTGTATTATATGGGTGCACCGTATTTTGTTCACCCGTTTATCACTTGGACATTTGGATTGGTTCTACCTTCGGCAATTCTGAATAACGCTGCTGTCAATATTCATGTGCAAATTTCATGGGTGTCCAGATGCTTTCGTTCCTCTTATGTATATGGAGAAATATATCAGTAGGCGACATGGAAACTCTGTTTATCTTGTTGAAAAAATGCAGACCCTTTTACAAAATGATGTCATTTCATATTCCAAGAGCAGTGTATGAGTGCTTCAATATTTTCACATCCTTAACAACTGCTGTTATGATCTGATTTTCGTTTTTATTATTATAGCCATCCTAGTGGGTATGAGGCAATATCATGTTGTGGTTTTAGGTTGCATATTCCTGATGACTTACAATGTCCAGCATCTTTTAACTCCTTCAGGACCATTCACATATCTTTTCTGGAGAAATTTCTACTCACGTCTTTAGCCATTGGGTTTTTTGTCTTTGTGTTATTGACTGGTAAGAGTCCTCTACTTATCCTTGATACAAATCCCTTATCAAATATGCGATTTGCAAATAAGTCCAATCCTGTGGGTCCTCATTCCCTTAATGGTATCTTTGACCATTCCTTCTAAAGTAAAACTTCAAGAAACAAAAACTCTCTACTTTTGTTTGTATGAGAAAGTCTAATTTCACCTTTTTCTGCAACAGTTTGCTGGATATAGAATTCATGACCTGTAGAGTTTTTGTTGATCCTTGGAACACTTTGAATATTGATATTTTACACCCTCTGGCCCTCGTTATATCTGATAAGAAGTCACCTGTTAATCACATTGGGGTTTCTTTGCGATGAGGCACTCTTTCTGTTTTGAACATTTTCCCTTTGAATTTCAACTTTACTATCATATATCTGTTTTTAGATCTCTGTACTTGTCCTTTCTGGGTTTGTTGAGTTTCCCGTTTCGATCTCTTATGTTTACTTCTCCCATTAGGAATATGTTGGTGAGTTATGGAGTCACAGATTCCTCTCAGTGGGTGCTATTTTTCCTTTGTTTTTCTCTGTTCTTCATATTTCATGTATATTCACCTGTCTTAAAATTTGCTTTCTCTTTATTCCACCAGATCCAATCTACTCTTGACTCTTCTGGTGGACTTTTACTGCAGTCATGGAACTTTCCAACTCCAAAACTTCCCTTTGGTTCCTTTGTCACAATCTCCTCACTGATAATTTCTATTTGATGTGACCTTGTTTTTGCTATTTCTCTTATTTTTTTTCCTCATAGTTTCCTTAGTTCTTTGAATATATTAACAATGGCTCCTTTGACGTCTTTACGAAATCTGTCACTTTCCAAGAAGTTTCCATTTCCTGTGTTTTGCCCATCCAGAGAATAGGTCACACTTTACTGTTTCTTTGATTGTTTCTAATTTGCTGTGGCTGATTTGAAAACCGGTATTTTGGATGATACATTGTAGCAACTCTGGGTGTTGGTTACCAGAGCTTGTTACTGTTATTTGAGAGATTACTACTTTATTGACTGGCTTGATTATTTTAGTAAAGTAAAAAAAGCTGCCTGTCACAGTGCAAACTTTGGGGTGCAGCCCTGGTCGTGCCCAGAGTCGTCCTGGCATTACAGTGGTTTTGAGAGATTTGCTCCTTTCTCTTTTCTCCCCACAACACCCCACCTTTATGCCACCACCGTTCCTCACAGACCCTTCTCGGAAGTCCCATAGACAAATTGAAGCGTCTCTTCAATCAAGGTAATTTAGTAATAACAATTCCAGGAGAGGTTAGAGACCTGGAAAAGAGCATAAGAAGGTCCATCTGTCGGTCGGATCTACTTGCAATTGTCAATTCGTCCTTCAGAGCGGTATGTGCCGGCCGCTCCTAGTCCCTCCTCAGAAGATAAAAATATTTCTGAATGTATGTGAAGCACATTGTGCCCTATGATTGCACCAATGTACACAATTATGATTCAATAAAATTATATATTAAAAAAAGAAGATAAGCTTCTATTTTAACCTTTCTGGCTTAGCATTTTAATTCAATGACAAAGTAGAAATATATGGAAGTAGGTTAAATACGCTTTTAGATTTTTGTTAATAAACATTGGCTCTAACCTGTGAATGTCCTTGTTAACATTTTCCAATCAGAAGCTACATTAAATTCTAGATCTTCACAGCATTTATCAATTATGCTCTTTTCCAGGTCACTAACCTCTCCTGAAATTTTTATTACTAACTTACCTTGATTGCAGAGATGCTTCAATTTGTCTCTGATATTTCAAATGGTTAGGAGACGGATTTTTGGTCAGGTTTACAGTTTCATTTATCAGGCCACTTCTTGGAAATCTGTTGTAGCAAGTACACACACATACACATGCACACACAAGCAAGCACTCACACATTCACACATACACACTCGTATTCACACACGCTCACACACATGAACACACATATTCACACACATATTGACATGCACACACAAAGCACTTCAGGTTTTGCATAATTTCACAAAGACAGGGGTAGTTAGCTTTAAGAACAATGGGAGAGATAATCCCCGGTAAAATAAAGACTTTAGAATTGTATAAAGTCTTTGTAAAAATAAACAAAACCAATGCTTCCATGATGTAGTTCAAATTTTGTGAAAACTAATACTGACATGCAATTCTAAAACTTATAAGAAATTTTGACCAGAAAGAAGGCATAATTTAAATAAATTCACCCAGATTTCATACATCTTACTTCATTTTGTGAGGCTATAACAAAATATCTGAGGTTGACTAAGTTATAAAGAGCAGAGATGTGTTTTTCACAGTTGTGGAGGCTGAGTCCATGGTGAAGGTGGAGGCAGTCTTGGTGTCCTGGAAGGCTGCTTGCAAGATGGCACTTTGGTGCGGAAGGGCTTTGAGAAAGGAATATTGTGCCTACAAAGGGTGTGAATTTTAAGTTGATGTTATGCCACAATGAGTGAGTTGTGGTTGCAACAATATAATCACAGTCAAATAAAAGTGTTCATGGTTAAGAATGCAAATAACTTGGGTGGCGCCTGTGGCTCTTCGAGTAGGGCCCTGGCCCCATATACCAAAGGTGGCGGTTTCAAACCTGGCCTGGGCCGAACTGCAAAAACAGAAAAGTAGCTGAGTGTTGTGGGGGACGCCTGTAGTTCCAGCTACTCAGGAGGCTGAGGCAAGAGAATCACCTAAGCCGAGGAGTTGGAGGTTGCTGTGAGCTGTGTGACACCACAGCACTCTACTGAGGGCAATAAAGTGAGACTCTGTCTCTACCAAAAAAAAAAAAAAAAGAAAGAAAGAAAATAATGCAAATAACTTGTTGAAGAAGAATGTGTTTATTGTGACTTTAAGTTTTCTATAAGTGTCTCTTTTGATAGTAATGTACTATTAGCTGTACCTGTGAAAATATTATCAATATATTTCACACATAATTAATTTCAAGTGACAACGCAGTGATTTCAGATATCATTCTACATTTTAACATTCATTCCTACCTCAAAATTATACTTAGTTGACGCAGTGCTAAATTATGATACTTAAGGTATGAAAAATGACACATATAAATAGTACTCTACCATAATTTTTTTCATATGCTTGTAATTCCACTTAGACATAATAGGTTTTCTTTATAATAGCATGCATTTTACATTTTGCAGCTAATATCTCAAATTCCAAATGGCCATAAAATTATTGATAACTCCTTGATTTGATAAATTAACAGATAATCACTTTCATTTGCTCTACTTCTTTGAGGAAAACTAGGCAGATAATAGAAAAGACTTTTAGAAAGAGGAATATAATCTCTTATTTTAGTGATATGACCAAAAAGAGGCAGCCCCCGATGACCTCTGATTTTCTGCTAACATGTGACTCAGTTCTTTGCCTTTATGAGATGTGGCTTATAGAAGTTGCCATGAAAAGGAGTCTCTGTCTTCTCCTAGAGCCAGAATGGCAATTCTGAGGGTGCACAGGGATGTGTCTCAATTTCAATGCCTCTGAAAGCTGCCCTTCATAAAATTCTGTTTCTCGGAGTATTCTGACCAAGGTTCCCCAAGCCACCACCACCCTCAACACACCCCTGGCCTCTACTCATTAGGGCAGGGACAGCCTCTCTCCTTTCCTCTTTCAAGAGAATCTTACATTTAGCAAGTGTGGGCAAATGTCTCTTTGGCTCAGCTATTCCTAAAACCTCTTTAGAAGAGAGGAGGCCCTAATCACAGCACAGCCTGCTAATTAATCTTACCTTTGGCAAGCCCGTGGTAGAGGAAAACATCATAAAATAAAAACCTCACATTAGCAGGACTTGCTGATGAGGACAAATTTTTTCTGTGATTATTTATTTAAAAACAAATCATCCTGATTTGTTATTATGATTTCTACCTCTTTTTGCCAAAACATAACAATTGGACATCTGCCAATACATTTGCTGAATCTTTTCCTTTCTCATATTTTAAAATTGCCTGCTGTCAGAGAATTTTAAAACCCTCTAATACATAAAATAAGAGTTCTTTAGAATTCTATAACTGCTGTAAAACATATAGCAATATATATTGGGAACATTAATAGCTAATTTATTCAAAATTTAATGATTTAAGCCACTGTTACAATAGATGTTCAAGGAGCTTGTGATATGGCACTGAATTCCTCTGCTTATAAATCAAATTTATATCTTTAAATCCATCATGTCCGACCCCTATGTGAAGTGGGAACAATTATTATATTGGTACCTTAAATTCCTCCCATTACGTCAGTTTCATGGACCAGCAACCTGACCAGTTAGTCACAACGGGTTCTGCACTTAGAGACCTCCTTGTTTTAACGCTCTACTATTTGCCATTTTGAAGTTCCTTAGAATATTTTGAATAACAATCCTGAATTTTGCATTGGTCTCCAAAAATTTTATGGCCAATCCTTCTCTCTCCTTTCTGAATAGACTGTTTGGCAGCTCCTCGGAATATAATTATAATTAAAGGTGAATTGAAAGAGGAGTAAGGATATTTGTAGAAGAAGTCCACACTGGGTCAGGTCTTGCTGTCTCGGTGCCCTGACTCACCTGCCAGTCCCCTAAAAACACCTGTACAGACACACCCAGAAGTAATATGTACCCACCTCTCAGTCCAATAAGTTCTCGCCTAGCAGTACCCAATGCACCATGCTTTCCAGCAATCACACTTCTTGGTTTTTACCCGAAAGAATTGAAAATTCATGTCCATACCAAAACTCTTTTATGGCTGTTTATAGTGCTTTATAGTGGCCAAAACTCAGCAAAAAATTAATATATCCTTCAGTAGATGAATGGGTAAGCTATTACATCCAGACAATGGAGTGTGATTCATCACCAAAGAGAGAGAAGCTAAGGAGCCCTGAAAGGACAAGGAGAAGCTTAATTGCATCTTACTCAGGAAAATGAGTCACCCTGAAGTGTGTGCCTGGTTCTGGTTATAGGGAAGTGGAAGAAGCAGAACGATGGTGACAATAAAAAGATCCGTGTCAGGGGTTGGGGGAGGGAGAGATGAGTAGGGAGGCACGGAATTTTTTCAGGGCCATGAGACCAACTCCTCTGTGTGATGCTATCCTGAGGATCCACATGGGTCCAAACACGAAGTGTGCACGCCCGGGAATGAGTCCTGAGTTAAGGTGCAGGCCTGCAGAGGGTCGTGAGGGGTCCCTGGAGGCCGGTCAGTTGAAACGAACGCACAGGTGTTCTCAGGGAGGAGCTGTGCGCCGATGAGGGCACAGGTGTGTGGGAAATCTTTGCCCCTTCCGCCCAACTGCTCTTGAATGGAGCGGGAACATATTCTTCTTAGCAAAGTATTTCAAGATTGGAAGAAAAAGTATCCAATGTACTCAGCCCTACTATGAAGCTAATTTGTAGCTGTCATATGAAGGGTATAACCCAACTATAACACAAGAATATGGGGAAATGGGCAAGGGTAGGGAGGGGAGAGGGGAGGTTGGAGTGGAGGGAGGGTAATTGGTGGGGCCACACTAACGGTGCATCTTGGAAGGGTACCGGCGAATCTTGCTAATGCAGAGTACAAATGTCTTCATATAATAACTAAGAAAATGCCCGGAAGGCTATGTTAATCAGTTTGATGAAAATAGTTAAGATTGTATATGAAATCAGCACATTGCACCCCTTGATTGCACTATTGTACACAGCTATGACTTAATAATAAAGACAAGAAAATTAAAAAAAAAAAAGAAAAGAAAATGCCATGAAGGCGATGTTAAACAGTTTGATGAAAATATTTCAGATTATATATGAAGTCAGCACATTGTGCCCCATGATTGCACTAATGTACACAGCTATGATTTAATAAAAATTCAAAAAAATAATAAAAAAGCAAATTCTATAAGATGGAACTAAACAAAAACAACCAAGCAAAAGAAATTCTTCCCAAAAGATTGTAAAGAATAGTCAGGGTGAAGAATAAGAGAATCTGTGACAGAATTATGTATCTGCTGTTTGCCATTTTGAAGTCCTTTAAAATATTTTGAATAACGACCCTCAATTTTTCGTTGGTCTCTAAAAATTTTGTAACCAATCACTCTCTCTTCTCTCTGTGCCTTCTTTCCCCCCTCCTTTCCCCCTGCTCACCCCTCTTTTATTCTTTCTAGCCCCACCCTTTCCCAATTTATCTAGAGGTATATCTTTTATTTCCAAATTTTAAGTGTACATATAATGTTATTTCCAGCTTTAAAAAAATTTAAAATGATAACTGATAACACTTTATACGAGGGGGTGAGTATGGAGATTAGGACTGAAAGGGGCCTTTTATGGCAGGTGGGAAGGCAATGATACAAAAAATAGCAGTATTCAGGAAAATTCTCTATTAACAAAGCCACAGAAATGCAGAAGCAAGAGAAAGGATAGTCTCGGGTATGTGGTGAATCCTTCCCCCTTCTAAAGCATCTACTACGATGCCAACACTTCTTCTCTGGCACTCTGCTGAGTGGCACACCTGACCTAGTTTGTGGTAAGCAGCAAGGAAGTTTTTAGCACGTTCGGCTGTGGAGAGACGGCGTCACCTAGAGAGCTGACAAATTGGTGGAATGAGTATCCATTGATCTGTGAAGGACACTGCAATTCAATCTGAGAGACATTGCATCATTTCCATAGCTCTTTGAAACCTCTTATGCCATAATTCCACCCCAAGCAGCAACTCACTCACCCCTAAAATGTCCACAGACATCCACCATGAGGGCTGTCTTTTGGAAAGTCCATGCTATCTTTATTTGAAAATAACAAAAGGAGAAACACAGGTAGAATCTAGTTCAGAGATTTATATTGTATAATTTAATATACTATTTGTATAATTTTATAAATTTTGTAATTTTTACACTTATATTTATAATATTTGTAAAATTTGTATAATTTTCTTGAGTTTACTTGCTCTTTTCCTCTCTACCCCTAGGCTTTCTACAGGGAAAGCATTCAATATGAAGGTGGGTCCGATTTTGCCTGTAACTCCGCCCTTTGGCTTCCAGTCTACAGAACCGTAAAAGAGAAGATATAGAATGAATATCTTTGTAAAAAGAGATGATATACAATGTATATCTTTGTAAGAAGAGATGATATACAATGTATATTTTTTTACAATGTATATCTTTGTAAGAAGAGATGATATACAATGTATCTCATGACAATCATTTACATAATCACAGATACAGGAACTGGAGTAATACTATAAGCAACCTTTCAGCAGAGAAGCATTTTCAGGGAGGCTGAGCACAGCAGACATGTTAGGACCACATTAGTGAAAGTGTTTTATTTATTAAATAATAAATTATTTGAGAATTTTCTGTTAATGGGAGGATTCTTAAGCATATTGAAAATAACCACACAAACATCGTAAAGCACAGTAGGAAAACAGCAATAAAATGTTTGTGAAACCTCTCTCCCTTTTGCTATTGCTGCCAGGTAATACTTTTTCCTTGTCCTGGTTTCTTCAGCCTGGCTCTGGTTAGCTATGAAGCTCGATGAGAGAAGGAAAGAGGAACAGGGACTGTAGTGGAGGAAACCTATTCAAACATCCTTGGAATTGCCTATAAGGATTTATCAATTGGTTAGTACTTTACTTCGGAATGTTCCTTTTTTCGGAAATGCTGATTACACAGATCAGATCTTGAAAGAGAAAATGAATAATTCATTCCAAGTACTGTCCATGTAAGACATCTGTTCTAAAACTAGACAAATATGTAAACTAAATATCTATGATTTGAACAACATATTATTTATACATAAACTATGTATAAATATGTATACTTGTAAACTACAGATATGGTTTGAAATATGTGTATTTGTATGTGTGTCTATAGTTTTAGAACATTGTTTTCCTACTTTGGACATAATCTCCTGTGACATTTCTGAATTTCAAATGACTTTCAGGTTTAATGTTTGCCATCATAAATAACTTGACTTGTCTAAACTTTGTCTTTCCTGTAAATAACACTACTTTTAGGAAACTCAGGTAACAAATCTCAATCACCTTTGACTGACTGCTCTTCTAGAATTCCCATGATAAATTAACCATGGGTAACACCTGCTAATTTGTTTTTAACAGGAAAGGGGTTCAAATTAATGATGTGTTTATGCAGAATTTATCACTCTATAAATTAATTTAAGAAAAAAACAAATTTAAGCCTTAAGATATTCCAAAACTATGGTAATAATCACCCAAATTTCCCTACCTGGGATTAAATTTTATCATAGTGCTTCTAAAAATGTTAGTCTCCCCTCACATAGTAAGCCAATTTTTCTTTGAGTTAACATTCCCAATCACTTCCCCTTTATTCATTTTCTGGAGACCATTACTCTAGTGAGTCTGTACCATTGAACTAAATTTACCACTAAATTTACTACTAAATTTTCATAGATTTAATATGTTTTTATTTATTTTTATTTATTTTGGGGGGAGGGGTACAAATGGGCCCAGACCACTTTAAGGTGTAGTTGCTACTACATAAACTCCAGGGAATGTTTCCTACAAAATTATTCCCTTGTCCAATGAGGCACATTATTGGATTTAACACAATTATTTCAATATGGTCTATAGGCTCAGCGGAGTAACGTGTTATGAAATCTGTGATTAGGAAAATTGAAGGGAACTACTACAGCTGACAAAGCTAAGGGGCCCGCCTGCAAACAAATCCAGCAATCTTGAGCAAGACCTGGGTTCATGACATTTAAGAGGGCATGGGTACCTTGTAATAATTGAAAGGTGGCAGAATCTAGATGCATGGGCCCTCTAGCTGCAGGGAGACTAAGGGGATGGTATTGCTTGGATGTCCATTGTGCCTGTAATTCTTTTACTATTTCTTGAGTAACCTGTTTCTGTGCCCAATCTTGCACCTCTCCTCCATCAGATTCCCCAGCAGACTCTATCCTATCAGGGATGTGGAAATCACACAGGTGTATGGGGCTTTCTTTTCCTTTGTAATGTCAGCTGCTGTCATCAAAGTGAGAGGCCCTTCCAATATGCCCCAGCAAAAACTTTTGCAAGATGGCAGATGGTAAATCTCATCTACTATGCTGACTGTTTACAGGTAAATGGAAGTCTTATTTGGCCAATCTTTTCCGTGCTGAAAAGCAGACAAGGAGTGAAAATATGTAGGCTGAGCTGAAACTATGGGTCACAAAAGAATGGGGACGGTTCCTATTTAGAAAGAGGAAAAGACCTTGTCTTTTGACAAGGCTGAAGCTCATGAAAGCTCAAGAAAGCTTCACTCATTAAATTCAAGAGGTCAAACAGAAAACCAAAGTCAGCAAAACAAAACCAATGGCTTTTTTTAGTAAAGTAAAATTTAAAATCGTAACAGTGTCAGCTAAATAGGAGAATTTAAAAATGCAAATCGATAGAAGGAAAAAAATATTTAAAATTGAAAGTAGATTTTTCGTACGTATTTTTCTTATTTTCCACAAGGAAACCTAGGGGGTTCACTGATTTTCAGCTTTTAATGTGTTGAAATGTGCATTATAATTATTTTAAAAGTCACAGTCTTGCTTTTTATGATTTTATAGTAAATAGGTATATTTCAAGCCCGTGTACATGATACAACTACATTCTTGTTTTTACTTTTTTTTTTTAGATTTTTGAATAGTTTTATAGTACCCAAAGCCATTGTTTTCTTCCTTCTCACACCTTAATAATTTTAAATGTGTATCATCTGTTCTATTATTTCCATAATCTCATTTTCTTTTCAAACATGCAATTCCCTAATAGCATCAAACTCCCAATAAAATATTTAGAATTCTATATGCCATAGACCTATAGAAGCCATGAGCACTTGTTCTCAGCTCCTGACAATGCCTTGCAGGCTCTGATATTTATTTTCTGCTCCGCAATCATGAAGTGAAATGAAGTATCGATATCTACCTATATTTAGAGTGCTTTAATGGTTTCTGAATGTTCTGAATTTTACATTAAAACTAGGTACGTATTTCTAAATTATGTTCCATACATTTACCTACAAAGTGCCTATGTGGGCCTCTTGTGCTTCTCTTATCTTTTAAATCTTTTAGGCAGGAAAAAGATTAATGAAGCTAACATTTCTCTCTCACAGAGGGTGAAATGGACTGTTGTAAAATCTTTGTGGGAGCCTCTCTGATTTATGAGAAGAAGGAAAATCCACTCTGTTAAAGGCATAAGCCTTCAGAGTGTTCTGTCCAAAACCATTTAACCTCTGGGTTATTCCTGCCATGCAGACCTGGGAGGAACACCAAGGCAGGGCCCTCACGCAGACATTATTCTGAGATAATTGAAAGGGGGCACTTTTCCCCTGCCCTTGTTTTGAATAGAAAAAGACAGCGGCTGTCAACATGGTGCAAGGTGAGAGAGCGAGCCACGAGGCCCTCTTGACCAAAAATAACTATCAAAGTCCCACTTTGTCTTCACAAATTCCAACCTCATTAGCCCCTTTAGTGCTCTTTAGGGAACTTATGAGGTTATTTAAGTCTAAAAGGATAATGAGTTTTCTATCTAATTAACCAAGATGGGTTTATCCACTTATCTATTAACCACCATTGGCAAAAGAACATTGGAGAAATAAGATAAATAACAGTAGAGGTGATAGAACAAGATAAGCAGTTTCCAAGAGAATTGAAGTTTACCAGATGAAGCAAATGTTCTAATTTCTAATCAGGAGGAAGTTGAGATATGAGGCTAAGGTTAGAAAGTGGTTTCTCTTAGTAAAGGAGTGCTGCGTTTGTAGAGAG
Source organism: Arctocebus calabarensis (assembly GCA_963573935.1). Taxonomy (NCBI): domain Eukaryota; kingdom Metazoa; phylum Chordata; class Mammalia; order Primates; family Lorisidae; genus Arctocebus; species Arctocebus calabarensis. Next base: position 11,745 of record CAUYON010207548.1, read on the forward strand.
GTGGGTGTTCATTTACCTAGTGACGCCCTAGGTAGTTTGGGGGTTTGCACCCCTTTTGGAAAGAGGTGGATGAGTACTTCCACAGCCTCTGCTTTTCCTGGTACAAGAGGAAGTTTTATATGTGCTTAAAGTAGGAAAAGGCAAACATGTCTTAAATCATTTCTGCCCCTCCACCCAACACCATGCCCACTTAATGTCACCTGTATTCGGTGATGGGCAGCATATTCCCCACTGCGAGTGGGCGTCACTGAAGGGCCAGATATCGGATGACAGGAGAACAGGTGGGGAGGGAGGGGAGGTGCCCAGCAGGTGCAGCAGGGGGTGGAGCCAGAAGAGCCACGAACACCCCCCAAACACAGAAGGATCTCACTGGTTTGAGCCCATAGCATCTCAGGCCAAGTTCCCTTCAGGAAAACTGGCATCCTGTTCTTCATTCTGCTTGCAGTGATTGTTTACTTAGTGTGAAATCATGTAATCACTAAACATGTTCACTTTAGTGAGAACTGGCGAAAATGATGCATTCAACAAAGGGAATCATTGTGGGGGAAAAATAATAGTGGTTTCCTCAAATTAAATTTTCTATTTGCTAAGCAGAACTTTAATCGTGTACTTTTAGTCAATAGTTAGCACTCTTCCATCCAGATTTTTGAACACAACTTAAAGATAACAGAGTCTTAGAGTAGTGGCATTTGGGGAAAGCTTAGATTTACACACGTAGGCTTTAGGTTGGATTCCAACGTAAGGCAGTTTCTGGTAGAAAACGTGAGCCTTTGTAGTTCATCTTGATTTAAAGGAGATTTGATCTTGGATGGAATTTGTTAGTAGGAGTTTGGTTTAAGCTTGCCTCTCTGACTGAAGCACCTGATAGAAATGTGGCCATCCATGCAAAGTGTTTTCTCTCTTTTATTGTAATTATGCTACTCTTAATTTCAACTAACATTTGTTCATCTAGCCATTGCACTAGGAGCCGGAGGGATAAAATTACACAGAAAGGGCTCTGGCCTTGAATAACCTCACATTCTAGAAGGGAAGGGGAACATGTACATATATAACTTTAAGCTAATCTGAAAAATGATAGACTTGCTAAGAAAAGAAAAAAGCGAATCTAGTCTAAGAGGAATAATAAAAAAGGCAAGTGAAGTCTATTCTCTGGGCTTCTATGAGAGAAGCTTTTTAAACATAGTCAAAATACAGACAGAGACTTAAAAGTGTTATTATTTATTTAACAGTAGGCCTATAACCAAATCAGAAAGAAATAATTCTTTGGTAAAATTAAGACTGTAATTGTGTGACAAATAACTGCAACAGGTGTCTTTGTAGCACAGTTGCAGGGAGACACATGACAGCAGATGGACCCACCACGGAATTCATAGCATCGTAAAGGTTTGGTGAAAATTGACTCTACACGATTTCCAAACCAAGTCTTGGTGGCTGGGTAGGGGTTAGGCTGGGAAATGAGTGAGGCCACCACAACATATTCAGGGGCCCAGGCCTGACCGGGGAAGGAGTGGCGTGTGTGTTGAATGCTACACTCGTTTTAGGAATTTGCAAGTGTAATGCAAAGGACAGAGCGTCTCGCACCAGGCCAGAAGTGCAGCCGGGGTGGAGGGACCGTGAACTGCCTTAGACACCAATACCCAGAACTTCCACACCACAGAGCTGTGTCCAAGGGTGATCACCCCAAATAAAGTGCACTTTGAAATGGGATATGATACGGAAAAGCCCTCAGAGGAAAGAGAGTTCCTTAGATTTGTTTAGAAACAAACACTGTTAAAAGCTTTACCTAAAAGGATGTTCACATTTTCCGGAGTGCCTTACCCCTGATAGTTATCTGTACAGTGTTGGTGCTTTTTAAATAATTTGAATCACACATTGTCTAAGATGTAAACGTAAACTCAAAGGTGTTTCTGAAACAAGCTGATTAATGAACCCTGGCATGGTGAGTCCTTCAAGGAAAATATATCTAAAGATTCCATACTGGTTCCATAGACAGCAAAAGTATTATTTGTATGTATAATAGAAAAGATGTCATCAGGGTAATGATGGTCAAATAGCAGTTTAATTAATATGAACATTTTGCACCAATATTCATGTAATCATTGTTAGCATAAGTAACGCTAATCACTTAATTCATGGGACAGGTGCTGTGTTACATGGACCCTACTCATGGGATGCTCACTTCATGCTTCTTGTAACTCAGTGACATGGGGTAACTTCATTTATGTCCACTTCGCAAACAAGGTTTAAAGCTCAGAGAAGTAACCCATCTGTAACTAGTCAGCCAGAAAGGACTGAGCCTGCTGGGATGACGCCTCAACCTGTTCTTTCATCAGGATGCTGGTGCCATTACCCAAGATGAAAATGCAGAAGGAAGAACAGCTGTGGGCAGGCAGTGACTTCTGTGTGGCATGGATTACAGAGCTTCCAGTGCGGCGGGACTCCCATGTGGCGGTGAGCATTGAGTATAAGAGACTGCAGTCCATGGGGACAGTTCCACTTTGGACTTTTTATTCAGCAACTCTCAAGTGCTGGTTCTTGTCCGAAGCCCTGGCGCTGTCCACCTGTGCTGTGCTGGCTGGCGCTGCACCCTCTGACATCCTCACTCTCTATAGCCCTCTCCTCCCCAGCCACATCATTTTACTCCATCGAGGTCACACCGACCTCATTTCTTCATAAATCCCTCCATGCTCACTCAGAGCTGAGTGATGTTCCATTCTATGGAGTCATTATAAGAACTGTCCCCCCACCCAGTAGTCCGGGCATTTGCTCGTGTGTCTGTCTGCTTCCTCTGTATACCACAGTTTATTAATCCATTTGTGGGTTGATGGGCACTTGGGTTGTTTCTACATCTTGACGATTGTAGGGTTAATTTAAAAAAAAACATTTTTTGAAAGAAAGGTTCTTCATGTTATGGAGACGATTTGGGACAGAGGCTAGACTAAGATCTCTATTGTTTGAGTTTAAATTACTGAAAGATATACTTCAATTCAATGTAAGAAAGATATTCAGATATTAAGGTGAACATATTCACTAGGATGAATTAATTCACATATATATACACATGTTCATCACAGTGAACTATTTTAGACATTTTTAAAGGAGCAGCCTAGTGACTAATTGTCATAGATATTAAGAAAAGGATTATTTCCATGGGGACGTGATAGCTAGATTTTATTGTCCCAAATGTGCTCTTCTATCTCAAAAAATATCCTGTAATTCTGTGTTGGTTTTAATGAGCACAGGTAAGAACAGGTCTTCCAAGACATACGTATCCAAGAATATCCTTAGCAAACAATTGCACACATGTATGGCCTTCTGTGCCCTGCAAATAAACCCTGGAGTTTGGCAGGACACAAGACCGTGGTCAGTTGTATGTTGGCCTGGCTCTGTGGGGTGCAGTGGGGGGTTGTCAAATGCAGGGCAGAAGTTGGAAGAGAAAGGGCATGTTTATCTTTAATATAAAATGTTCACCCCAGAAGACAAGGGATAATCTATAGAACACTCCAGAGGGGGTTCTAATATGAACATCCAGACCTTTCTCCACGAGGGACGTGTTGACACTCTTAGCTGGTTTCTCTTCTGATAGAGTCAAGATTTACTTTCTTCTATGTTTTGCTGATCCTCTGCCTTCGAGCCTCTGGACAGGCTGATGTTTGATTCTTTCGGTGCCCCTATTCCTGGCTTCTGCTTTCAACCTTGCTCCGCAGAATAAATCTGATCCCAGCTGAGGGTGCTTACCTGTGCATAAGCTGTGCTAACTGCTGGCTTCTCTTTGTATTCATTACTGAGACACTGCTCTAATCCCCATGCACTGAATCTGTAGATTTGTATATATACATACTTAGCTGGCACCCTTGGCTGCAGATGTTGGGAGATTTAAATTCTGCTCCCTCTGCAGACTGGGTGCAATCACATTGGGGGAGGGCTGGCTTCTTATTTACAGTACAATCTAAAGACGGGTTTCCTCATTACACAGAAACGTGGCCAGCTCAAAACTTCCTATATCACAGCTTCAACGCACTGTCTGCCCCGTATTTGCAGCAGCTCTGGGTTTTTCAATTCATATTAATCACTGCACTCACACTCTGCCGTGTGCCACAGTGGCAGGGAATTTATAGGACTGAACCGCCCTGCGCTACAGCAGTTAGAAAATCCCTAACTTAGCATTCCTTCTGAGCTGTCCACACTTCCACGGGTTGTCTCTGAATTGCACTATTTTTAAGCCTTCTTCTAGTACTTGGACTGATATGATTTAATTTTCTTGCTTTAATAATAAATGTTCTTTCTGGCCTGTGATATAAATAGCCAGCTTGCTTTGGCTTTGTCTGTTCCCTGCCAGTTTTATCTTCCCTTTTGTCTTATGTTCTTTTTCTCTCCCTGGTTCTAATAAGTCTCTCCTCTAACTTTCTTCACCTTGGGTATTCTCTTTAGGATTTCACTTCCTTCTCTTATTCCCTCTTTTTTTTCCTTTTTTCTTTTTTCTGTTTTGTTAATCTTCCCCTTTTAGGAGCAATGCTTGCTGACATTTCATTGCAAGTCTTACTTTTAGGAATCCACAGAACTGGTTTTATCAACTCCATTTTATGCAAGAAAAGAGTAAGATTCTCCATGGATATTTTAATATGGCAATTCATCTGAGATTAGGCCAGGCAAGTTAGCATCTTATTTTGGATGTGTTTTATCAAAAACTGCTTAAACAGACTCGGCGCCTGTGGCTCAACGGGCTAAGGCTCCAGCCACGTACACCTAAGCTGGCAGGTTCGAATCCAGCCCCGCCCACCAAACAACAATGACCGCTGCAACCAAAGAATGGCCGGGCATTGTGGCGGGCGCCTGTAGTCCCAGCTACTTGAGAGGCAGAGGCAGGAGACTCGCTTGAGCCCAGGAGTTGGAGGTTGCTGTGAGCTGTGATGC
>CAUYON010207551.1:0-20879 GCA_963573935.1 Arctocebus calabarensis
TGAGGAGGCCTCCCCAGGGTTTGGAGATGAAATCCCAGTGGAAAGTTCTTCAAGCCTTTTAGTTTTCCTTCTGAGCTCATTGGCGATGAGGCTCAGTGAGGTCCTCAGTCACTGTGAGTCTTGGTTATTCCCTTCCATAAATTGAGAATAACTCTCCACACCCTCCTGCTCCTTCTTTGAATTGCCAAGATCAAAGTGGGATCATCGATGGGAAAGTTCTTTTTAACTTATTAGACCAAAGGAATTATTAGTAAGGCAGAATCCCTGCTTCAGAACAGAAAGAGGACATTGAGGCTCAGGGAGGTCAAGGAATTTGCTGAAGCCCACATGGTTAGATAAGAGCGGGCCTGGGAGGCACAGCCAGAGCCAGCGTTTTGGACCACAGTTCCTGCCTCTTGCCTACCTTTCACAGGGGAGCACAATGAGAACCGGACCAGAGGGCCCTCTGGTCAGCATCTGTCTCACCAGGCTCCTCCCTGGGGAATCTTGAAGTCTTTTGCTGGGTGTTTCCTTCTCTTAGAAGGTTCTGGAAAGTGGAAGGGCCCTGCTGTTAAGTGGAAGCTCCCAGGATTGCTCAGTTCACCACCCAGTTTCCAGAAGCCAGCAGATGGGGTTTTCTTCTCTCTCCTCCCTGCTTTTAGGAAGATCATCTTCTGAGTACTTTTGGGTAGCAGGAGAGGCATGGCTGACACCCTGGGGACACTCAGCATGGGAGGTAGCCCCACCCTTTGTGAGGTCGGGTTGGAAGGTAGGGTAGAAAAAGTCCCTAGATGCTATTAGAAGATGCACATAACCATCGCCAGCTCAGGGCCTTGGCATTTGCTGTTTCTGAAACAACTTTTCCTAAGCACTTTCCTCGCTGGCTCCTTCTTATAGTTCAAACCTTAGCTCAAGGTCCACCCCTTCAAAGAGGCCTGTTCTGATTACCTGGTTCAATTATAAACTCTCTCTTTATGACTTCTGTGACATTTACACAATTTTTAATTTTAGTTGTCCCTTGGTATCCACAGGGGATTAGTTCCAGGACCCCCATGGATTCCAAAACCCACAGATCCTCTAGTCCTTGCTATAAAATGGCATGTAACCTATGTACCTCTTCCCATGTACTTTAAATCATCTCTACGTTACTTATAATAATACCCAATATATGCTTTCAAATGTTTTCCATCTACTCTTGGTTGAATCTATGGATGCAGAACCCACACATATGGAAGGCTGACCGTGTACTATTATTATTTATTGTCTCTGCCCTTGAACCTAGGGCAAGGACTTCATCTGTCTCATGTGGCTCTTTATCTCTGGTGCCCAGGACAGTCCCTGGCACATAGAAGGTGCTCAATAAATACTTGTTAAATGAAATAGATCACCAAATATTAATAATAACAATCGCTATTATTTATTGAGGCCTGAGGTTGTCCTCATTGCTCATTCTGCAGTAGCTCTGAGGGTGATGTGACTTCATTATTGTCCCCATTTTACAGATGGCTTATAAATTCTTGAGGTAGACAGCCAGGAAGTGGCAAGTCTAGAATTTGCACCAGGCTTGCCCGACTGCAAAACAGGGAGGGACTGGATAGAGACACTGTCTTTTTCTCTGTTCCAGGCTATCTAACTCATGCTTCCTGGCGAGTTCATTTAATCTTAGCTCTGTGGGGTTGTAATCAAATCCCAGTGGAGTCAGAAAGGACTTGCCATCCCTGATCAGAGCAGGGAAGGGGGTGGGTGGTAACCCTGGACGTGCGGCACTGTTCTCACCCTGACTCCAGCTGTTTCAGGGGGCGACCCCTGGACTCCCCACAGCCCTCTGGTGCTTGTGCCAAAGCTGGCCTGCATTTGACCTCATCCTGGCAGTTCCTCCAGGCAGCCAGAGCTTACCAAGGCCATTACTTGCCAAACAGTGTGCTAGGCCTCATCAAAAAGGCCTTCCTAGAAGGAGTTTACAGTCCAGTTGGGCAGAGGAGTCTGTAGCACTTGGCAAAGCGGATGTGAGTGTTAGCGCCATGGGAGATGTTGCTGCCCTCATCTGAGCCGTCACTGATCAGACCCAGAGCACGGGCCAGGCAGCAGGGCTGCAGAGGGTTACCTGACTCTACCACCAAAGACTTTCCCAAGGGACTTGAGTTGCTGTTTGGGTTCCTTTGGTCTGTCCCGATGATCGGATGAATGTGTTGTGAGGAAGGCAGGTTCTATCAGCTGAGAGGAGAGTTCCTGGCTCCACAGAGCATCAGCCAAGGCCTTGGCCCTCTGGGTTTCCCCAACCCCCCATCACTGCCTTGTGCTGCCTGCCCCCGAGGGTGACCTCACCGTGTCTGTCTTGTAGCTCCCCACAGGCCTCCACTGTGTTGGGAGCTATGCCTCCTTCCCCTCCCCCAACCTGTGCACTGGCCAGCTGGCCCCTGAACCCACTTCCCTGATCCCGGCTGCCTCAATGTCACTGGGGATTAGTGTGCATTATGCCTTTTGGTGGACACTCCCTTCTCTGCTACAGCCTCGCCCTCTGGAGCCCAGGGATGGGCTTGGGCCTGGGAGCCCCCTGAACCAGGGAGCAGTCTTGACCATCCCTTTCTCTGTTTTCCCTGACGTCAGAAGGCAGAGTGCTTATTCACTTTGGAAGCACACTCGCAGGAGCAGAAGAAGAGAGTGTGCTGGTGCCTGTCGGAGAACATCGCCAAGCAGCAACAGCTGGCAGCCTCGCCTCCAGAGAACAAGGTAAGGCTTTGCCAGCGGCGGCAGCCCCTGCCGCCTTGCTTTCCCTCAGTGAGCCTGGACCCTCGAGCTTCTGAATTGGTACTTGGATCTGGGCAATGAGCTCTTGGCAAGGGGGCTTATGCCTGACTGTCTCTCCCTGTTGGCATTACACTGGATCTGTTGAGTAGGTTCGACATTGCTCGGGTACAGCGAGAGAGCCAAATCGAACATGACCCATCAATCCTCCGCTCTGTTCTTCTCTTTGCCTATGGCAAGGTTTAATTTGAGCTGGGCTCCCTGCTGCTGCCTGGCACACACTCCCCTCTGCCATTGGGTAGGCTGTGCCCAGGGGCAGCACACTGGTGTTTAACATTGGCCCGAGGCAGCATAATTGAGGGGATGTTTGCAGCAGGAGCTGTTATACATTATAGTTGCATGCAGGCCAGAGCCAAATGCAGCCAAATTTGGACTGCTGGGGCCTGGGGATTGGCCAGCTGGAGCATCAGAGAAGATTAGAGACTCCCAGTGGAGGCTGATCTGGGCCAGGCACTGCTCAGCCCCTGCAGTGCCTGGGGAAGGGGGAAGGATAGGAGCTTGGACTGCAGCCTTACCCATTGATGCCTGGATGCCAGCTATAAGGCGCAGTCCCCCATTTGTGAGTCATTCAGATCCCTTCTCTTGCTTAAGGTGCTGACCATTTTGGTCTGGTTGACTGTAAAAGTTACTGAGATGGTTGTTGTTCTGGATCTGGCGGAAGATGAATGAAAGTTGAGCTTCAGCTTCAACTTGCCACCTTATTACTTCTTCCTGGTGTGTTCAGGACCCACATGCCATGGCAGCAGGCCTTTGGAGAAACCATTGGGCAAGAGCTGGGGAACAGGTGGTTGGTGGCCTCTCCTGAGGGCCAGTGGCAGTGGCAGTTCCCCAGCTATCCCCAAAGGGAGTGATGATCTGAGAATTGGCATGATCTGAGATATGAAAGTTACCTTGTTTTATGTCTGCCAAAGTCAAAAATAACTTTGATGAGGGAAGATAGTGTTCTGTAGGCTTCTGAACCACACTCTGCCCACTGACTGGCAGTTGTGGCCTTGGGCAAGGCCCTCTACTTCTCTGTGCTTGGTATCCCCCTCAGTAACCTGGGACAACAGATCTTCCTCCAAAGGGTTGTTGTGAGAATCAAATGAGAGGGTGTATATATAGTTCATAGCACAGTGCCTGGTACGCAGTTGGTGCTTACTCAACCACAGCTATGGGGAATGCATTGCCCCTTACCCTGGCCCCAGGTGGCTTGTTGCAGCACTGGGTGGAGCTCTTTGGCAGGTTCTACTGAGCAGAGACCTGTCACCATGCCTATAGGCGGCCTTGTCCCATTGATCCTGTCCCACTGAATCACTCTTCAGTGGGGAAGCCTCTGGGACATCCAGTGGCTAGACTCATGCCCCAAGCTTTCTTTTGTTTGAAGATGGAAGTGCTTGCTAGATCCAGAGTGTGTTTGTAGCAGCCTTCTTTATGCCTTGGAGAATCTCCCCATCCTCAGGTCCAGGAGGACAGTGGGCTATTAAAAGTGGGTTGTTTTTGAAGCAGCTTCCGGTCCCTGCAGGGCTGTGGGCTTGGATCGCTGACCCTGGAGGGATTGATTGTTGGGGGTGGCAGGGCCATGTCAAGATGTCTGGGCATCCTGGGTAGGTAACAGTTTGGAAACCTTTTTAAATCAAAGCTCTACAAAGGTGAGTTTGGTGGAGAAGCTGGGGGCTGGGCAGGAAGAGGGAGAAGCATGGGGGCTGAGTGCGGGCACAGTCCCAGAATTGCTTCCTGGGCCTCTGAACTGGGCTGTGCTCTAGACTCCACTTGGCCCACCATCCTGGGAAGGCTGTTAGGCAACTGTCCTTTGTTAGGCAGGCCCCTGGGGTCTCATGTCTCCACCTCCACGGTAGCACTCAGAGTCTCAGTAACTCACTTCTTCTAGTGACTTACAGAATGCTTCCTGGGAGGAGTTCTGGTCAACATGATTCTCTCAAGCCTTGAATGCTTTATAGACCTTAGTGAGTGACTGGGCCCAGATGGTTGTCCAGCCGGCCCACCCCATCATCCCCCTGTGCTGAGCTGTGTTTGGTCCTGGAAACCTCAGAGTGACATGAGTCTCTTTCCCAAGAGCTGGGCCACAGCCTTTCTACTAAGGTTGCTGTCCTCCAGGGGAGAAGAGGGAAGGCCAAGCAGAGCTCAGAGACTGGCTTCTTGCTTTGCTGGCATGAAGGGGCCTCATATCGATTCGTTGTGAGTCCTGACTCAGCAGTAGGCCTTTGGATGCCTTTTTTGTGCTCTTTTCATGAACGCTGTACCTTCTGCTGAACAATGGAAAACACTGCCTGATCCTGCTCCTCATCCCATTCCCCATTCAGATACCTCTCAGGAGGCAGAGGAATTTGTAAGGCAATTTCCCAGACTCTGCCACTGCCCCTTCCGAACCCCTGTCCCCTGCTCCTTTCAACAGTGTTTGCTGCTACCTTGGGTTGGAAGATTCTTCAAACATCTCATGGAATGTACAATTCTTCCCCAATCCACAAAATATAATAAGTGCAATTTGCCCTGAAAATGAAATAGACGCTTGTTGGAAAGAATGGAGGGAATTGGAGGAAGGCGAATTCAAAGAACAATAGAGAGGCAGGTGTGTCACTGTCATGTGACCTTTGACAACTACTTCCTGCTGTGGCTTTGGTGACCCCATCTGTACATTGACCTAGAGGCTCTTTCCATCTGTTTAAGCAGGCACAGGCTTTCTGTGCTCTCTGGGGCCCTTGCAGTGTGGGGGGTCCCAGGTAGACAGGCAGCAGCTATCTGGCATCCCTTCTCTGGGGGTCCATTGCCTTTCTCCTGCTCACTCTCGGTTGACCCTGGTAGGTAGGAGCTGCTCTGAGTAGGCTTGAAGGTTCTCTCTTCTTCCTGTTGAAGCAAATGACCCGATTCGTCTCCTATTCCAGTTTCCTATTCCCATTTGACCCCCTCCTACCTCTTCAGAACTTTGCCCTCTCTCCTGCTTCATTATCTGTCATTGGAGGGCCTCTTCCTTTCTTCTGTTCTGCCTGAAATACCTTGTACTAAACTCCCTGCATTGTGACTGCTGTGAGGCTTCTAATCTAGGATAACTCAGAAGTAGTTCCACCTGTGGTCATTGAGGTTCTAAGCTAGTAGGGAGAGGCAGTTACATATTATTTTGTTTTCCAAGCAAATACACATAATAAACAGCTTCTCTGTACCTGACACTGGTTTAGATCCTTTGGAGTCATGGAGATGAATGAGACCTAGTCCCTGTCCTTATGGAATTCTCCTTCTAATTGGAAAGAGATGACAAGGGCACTGGTGGGGTGATTCAAGCACCAAAGGCCATACCTTTGGGTCCTGAGAGTAGCCAGTGGGTCCTGGCTGTCCCTCCATCATCCATGCAGGAGCCTGCAGCTGAGCACCCTCATGTGTTTGGTGCTGGGCTGGGCTCTGGGAAGCCTTCCGGGAAGAGTAGGCTTCTGGCTGAGCCTTTAGGCTGAGAAGGGGGTCTGAAATGTGATGAGTCCTGGCCCCATTCTCTGGGCAAGCAAGGGCTCCATGGGGGAGATGCACAGAGAATCTGTCTCACTCTTTCCTTGGGAGATCACAGTCTATCTCCTGGCAGAAACAGATATGACAACATTTAGTTCAAAATAACCTAGGAAGCCATATGTCCTCAGGTGAGCCACCTAGCCTCTCTGAGACTCAGTTTTTCACATCAGTAAAGTGGATGGATTTACAGGGTTCTATGAGGATTAAATCCATAATGTGCTTGGTGTACAAGAAGAACTCTGTGAACTAGCTGCTATCCTTATCACCGCCATTATTTCTGAGTGATGTCTATATAGGAAGATTCATCTGGTGGTCTTGTTTACTGAAGCTGCGGCTGCTGCTCTGAGCACAAGTGACGACTGCTCCATGTCACTTCCTGGTAGCCACCTACCATATTCCAGGGCCCAGGCAGGGAAACTGAGGCCTCCTGGGTCAACTGTGGCTATAAGACTTCTCCTAGATGTGAAGCTGAGGTGCCTGCCACCTTGTCATCTCAACTGGGGCCGCTAGAGTCAGGGCCCCTGAGATACCAGGTCTGTCTGAAAGCCTTAGAAAGGAGCAGAGGCAGGTCCTGGAGTCAGGCAGCCCCGCCTGAGTAGACAGCGAGCTAATTCCAGTTCTGTCTGGTTCCACAGAAACTCCACCCTTACGGCTCCCTCCAGCAGGAGATGGGGCCTGTCAACTCCACCAATGCTACCCAGGATAGAAGCTTTACCTCATCAGGACAGACTCTGATTGGCTGAGCAAACCCAAGGGCGGGACTCTGCTTCTGACAACTTAACCCTTTCTTGGGCAACCCCTACCACACAGTAACCTCACCTCAACTGGACCCAAACTGGAAGACCAAGATGGTGGGCTTAGGGTCATCTGAAGGGAGAGTTCTCAAGGTTGTGTGTGGACTGCAACAGAAGGACCACAGTGGTGTGAGAGGCCTTGTGGGCATGTGCAGGATGGCAGCAGCAAGTCCTGAGTGGAGAAGACGCAGAAGCTTATTCCCTCCAAGGAAAAGGAGGCTAAATGGCATCTGGGTTTCCAGAGGTGGTTCTAGCACCTGCCTTGGGGGCAGCAGGAAAGGCTGAGAGAGGTCACCCCTGATGGAGAACAACGCCACGATCCACTGCTGTAAGAAGACACCTCCACCCTTCCACTCATTTGTCATCTGTATATACTTGCGTATTCATTCATGAATATTTTGGGGACATCTACTTTATGCCAGGCCCTGTGCTAGGAGCTGGGCACACTGTGGAGAACAAGATGGATGTGGCCTCTGCTCTCATCAAGGTTTCAGTCCTACTAGGGAATGTGCATTAATAAATGACTCTAACACACGCACATGCACACACGTGATTATAAACAGTGATAATCTATGGAGGAAAAGAACAGCTTCCTTTCAGAGGGACTTGAACTTAGATTGCTACGTGTGGGGGCAGGGCAGGGAAGGGCATACCTTTTAAGCCCAGACCTGTGGGCTGAAAAGAAGTTAGGGACTGGGAAAGATTGTTCCTGATCAGGGGAACAGCTTGTGAAGGACCCTGAGATGAGAAGGAGCTCAGCGAGCTTGAGCAGACTGAGCAGTCTCAGTGTGACTGGAGAGCAGCCCTGCATGGCTGGGGCTTCTTGAAGGGCAAGACGAGGTGGATGGGGGCCAGACAGTAGGGATTTGGCAGTTAACACTTTCTTGATTTCATTCTAGATACAGTGGGGGAGCCATTGAAGGCTTTTGAGAAAGAGAGTTCCAGATACATTTCTACCAGATCAGATTGCCAATAGTCCTCCAGTTGAGGGGTGATGGTAACCTGTCCGGGATGGTGGCCAGGGAGGTGGGTATGTAAATGCCAGCCTCTGGGATGACTCCCTGCCCTGTCCCACCATCTGCCCTCATCTTCCCCATGTCTTTCTCTCTCTGTGGATGTGAGGACGGGGACCTTTTCCCCAGACCCATCTTCTGGCCAGGCCTGGGTTGGGACCAGTGCTGTGTTCCAGGAGTGTTCCTGGAAATGGGAACAGTGAAATCTCCCCCAGCCTAACCAAGGTGGGACTGTTCATGGCCCTAAAGGTCTTAGCAGGAGCTGCTTATACTGTCTTTTTTTTCCTGTGCTGAGCAGTTGGGTGAGAAGCTGGAACACAGTGTCCTGGAAACTGACTTGGTTTGCTTTTTGTGGAACTCCCAAGTGTGGAGAACTGGGGCTCAGCACCTCTGATAGAGACTGTCCTGCCACACGGCTGAAGGAAGACCTACCAGGGGGACAGTAATGAGAGTCCGGCTTGCTCACTGCCTGTTGCACTCCTAACTAGAGCTCAAGGTTGGGCAGTGCTGATACTCTTTTCTAATTGGCAGAACTAGAGGGAGGGAAGCTCAAGGCTACAGATCTGAGGGACATGGCTCATGCATAGGAAAGTATCTGTAGGATCAGGGTCAGGAAAAAGGGGATCAGAGATGGCTCAGGCCAGAGAAGCTTCCTGACCTTGGACACACTCAGTGTTGTGTTAGTAAGACCTCAGTCAGTATCTTTAGAGAAAGATTCTTATGCCCTTGTGAGTTTGCTCAGCTGCATCGGCCACTGGAACCCCCCAAATGGTGGCTTAGAAGGGAATAAGTCCCCTGCCTCTCACTTATCCTCCTCCAAGTCAGGGAAGATCAATATACTGAATCAGCAGTCTAATGGGGGATGGAATGGATCTGCCTGAGGTCAGGCCAATGCCCCCACCAAACAGGGGGCCAGTGATACACAGTGTCTCTGTCAGCCAGGGCTCAGCCAGAGGGGGAATTCTGAGAGGCTGATCAGCTGGGTCTGTGCAGACAGCAAGCTGCACTTTGATTTCATTTGGTTCCCTCAAATGACATTAAAGGGAATGTGAGGCACCGGAGAATTGCCTGTCTAGGAAGGCAGCAAGCTTGTCTTTCTCAGACCTGGTGACCTACCTCTGTCTACCGGACAGGTGTAGAGGACAAGAGCTCTGGTCACAAAGAAATGGACAGTCTGAATGCAGCACCCAGCCCTGGGTCTGATGAGACTTTCCATCTGGCCTATCCTGACAAGTGGACACTCACATCAGGATTCCAGATGGAGCTGCTGGGGAAGTGGACATCAGCTCCTGGTGGGCCCTGGGCTGGTCTTCCCAACGAGTGTGGCGAGCCACTGCACCATCACTGCTCTGCCTCTCAAATCGATGGAACAATTACTTTGGCTCTTCAGGCTTGAGAAGATGAAATATGAACTCTACAGCGTCCCGGTCCATCCCAGCTGTCCAGGATGATGAACAAGCTATCGAAATTGCACCGGAGAGTCATAATCACGGGAAACATTGCTGAGCCCCTCCCCACCACATAAATCATGCTAAGAAGCACACAATGGCCTCTTTCCTGATGGGCCAATTGTCTTGGTTTGTTGTCTCAGGCCTAGAAGCTGGGAGGATGGGAGCACAACCATTTATTGTTGGAAAGGCCATCTGTGTGATTTGAATACAAAGTGATCCTTTTAGTTCGCCACACATACTGGTATCCCATTTTCATATCTTTTTTTATTTGTTTATTTTTGTTTTTTGTTGTTTTTTAATAACAGGCTCTTTTTTTTGAAACTCTTGGTCTATCCTATGAGCTATTATGCCTGAGTCTCTACTGATCTGAGTCTTTTGGCCCTTTGAGAAGTGGGATAACATGGACCTTCTGGAAATAATGACACTTATTTATGTATATCTTGTTTTTTTATTCTTTATTTAAAATGTTTAGAATAAACTCCACCACCATAGCCCTCATTGGTCATACACAGCACCAAGGCACAAACAGTGCTCTGCAAAGTGGCGGGGCAGACAATTTTGCGGTGTGGGGAGGCTCCACAGTGAGGGCATGGCCTTTGGAGATGGCAGCGGGGGTCCCCATCATCTCCATTAAGCTGCCCAGCAGCTTCAGTGCATGGATATAAGAGACCAGGGCTCCAAGAAATGAAGTGATGTCTCCTAGGCTACACAGCTAATAGGACACCAAACTCTTCCTTAAACCACGGCCTTTCAACCTAATACCTTGCTCTTTCCAGGTACAAAGTTTTGCCTTCTCAGGATGGAAGAAAGAGAAATCAATCATCTCCTCCAGCCTATCAGATTTCATGGCCCTTCGGGCTGTAGAGGGGATGCTTTTAGGACGCATAAAATGAGAGGGGTGGCGCCTGTGGCTCAGCGAGTAGGGGCGCCGGCCACACATACTGAAGGTGGTGGGTTCAAATCCGGCCTCAACAGAACTGCAAAACAGAAAAATAGTAGTGCCAGCTACTCAGGAGGCTGAGGCAAGAGAATCGCCTAAGTCCAGGAGGTGGAGGTTGCTGTGAGCTATGTGAGGCTACTGCACTCTACCTAGGGATAAAGTGAAACTCTATCTCTACCAAAAAAAAAAAAGAGGACTTAGTCTTCACCCAGTAGGGGGTAAACTTCCAGAATTCGTTTTCCTGAGGAACAGCACAGGCTGAAAAGATCAGTAGCTTCCCATAAGATCTGAAAGAAGTCTGATATGAAAGTCGAGACTGAATTCCTCAAGACAGGCTTTTAGGGGGCACTGTAATAGTTAGGTTATGCCCCTTTCCCTTTTTCAGTTTGGTATTCAGGATGATCAGCAGACACAATCTTGGGTACTTGGCAATGGTGGAGTGTTGGCCAAGGGCAGAGAGGGATGGCCTCAGGCCCCCACCTGACAGCCCTGAGCAGAAGTATGGAAGGAGGCTTTTTTACCTGAGCCTAGTTGGGGGTGGGGAGGGAGCCTGCCCCTGCCGACTCCACAGGTTTTTGTGCCCAGATTTTGCTAATTAACTGATTTGGACTCTCAGCCTTAAGTAACAGGGAATCCAGTGGATTGGATTTCAGCTATTCCCCCAAAGACGCAGACTCTTCCCTAAAAGGCTTAACTGTTTCCAGACAGCCTCCAGCCCTCCCCCAGCCTTCCTCGCTGCTGCCCTGGCTGTGGATAGATAGACTGCCTGCTTCACTGTCTTGCTCTTGGTCTCGGCCATCTTGCTAGGTTTGTTAGCTGTTAATGAAGACAGCACAACCTTGCCCTCTTTCCTGTCTTCTCCTTCTCTTCCCCCAAGCTGTTCCCCGAATAAGGCCACCCAACATCTTCCAAATTGTTCCCAGATCCTTGGTTTAAGGGTGGAATGATAACACTAGGTAATTTGATGAGCAGTTATATTCTGAGCCGGGCATGGTGCCAAGCTTTTGACCTACATTGTCTCCTTTAATCCTGGCTGAAGGCTTGTGAGCTTTGTTATTCCAGTTATATATTTACTCTCTTTATGCCCATTTGTAGATCAAGACTCTGACTTTTAGAGATGTTAAGAAACGTCCTCCCTCCCCCAAAAAAGAAACTTGCCCAAGGTTACACAGTTGTTGGGATCCCAGCTCCCATGGTCTCCCCCTTCCCATTTCCATGGTCTTTTGCTCATTCTTAAAACAGTTCCTCCTGGGCACCTGCTTTTGATTATTCTGCTCTTCTGCTGCTTTCTTGGATGGTCTCTATGGACCATCCAACTTAGGAGGGCCAGGAGGGCTGGCAGTCACACTCCTGCTAACGCCCATTGTCAGAAGCCATTGTTTCCAGAATAAAGCCTGGGCATTGCATGTCTGCTTGCTACCTGGAGCCTGACCACACCACACTATTTCACCTTCTCTGAACTCACTGGGCACATCCGTGTTTGGGCTGTTCCATCTGCCTGATGTTGCATGCCTTTCTCTGCTGTTCCCTGTTCTCAACCTTCAAGGCTTAGCACCGCCTCGGAGACACCTTTCTCAGGAATGCATCTGAAGTCATGACTTCCCTCCCCCTTTATGGTTCTGTATTTTGTTCATTCTTAGCATAGTTCCTCCTTAGCACCTGCAGGACTGTGAGCTCCTTTGAGAGCAAGTGGAAGTCGTATTTTATTTGTCTTTGATCTGTCCTAACCTGTCCTACAGTAGTTGCTCAGTAGATGTTGTAGAACTGAATTGGGCCATCCAGTCTAACCCTCTCACATTCTAGAATCTAGATGTGGGAACAGGCTCAGAAAAGGAAGCGACCTGGCCAGGGTCATGGGGCAAGTTGTTGTCAGAGCCAGAACTGGATCTCAGGTGTCCTGACTCTTTTGACTCAGAGCTTCTTCCATTACACCTCAGCTTTGCAGAGACCAAAGCATGGATTCCTCAGTTGGTTTATGAAGCAATCCAGCCAGGTTCACTCCGGGGTCACGGATACCACCGTATTCCCATGCTGATATCAGGGAATCCCCAGAAGGGAAGGAAGCCTAATCGGAATCACTGCTATGGTTCTTTCCCCCAGATTTATGGCACTTCTCTCTTACTGAGACCCTTGTCCTCAGCAAAAGCCAGAATAGCATTCTGAAGGTCCTGGCTTGAATCTTGATTTTGCTGATACTGTCTGTGTGACCTTGAGAAAATTACTTCATATCTCTGATCTGTTCCTTTGCCAAAGAAAAGAAAGGATTGAATTCAGATGGTCTCCAAGAGTCATCTGATTCTAAAACATCAGGACATAGCAATAAAAATAAGTGTCAATTTGCTATTTCCCTCAAAAAAAGGCAGAGACCTTGATCTAGGGCAAGAAATTGGTTCAGGTTCTTCATCATGGTCACTGTCTCAAGACAGGCACAAGTTCCATGGAAACAGTTCTATCAGGGGTTTCAGAGGGGGGCATGGACAGAGTACAAAGCCTTGGGACTCCCATGGGCTAAGGGAAGAAAGAAAACAGACATTTTAGTCTTTATGTTGAACCAAGAGAGTGTGTGTGTGTGTGTGTGTGTGTCTACATGTAAACGTACCTGGTTAGTATTGGTCATGTACTCACAGCACAGATATATACTTACACACGAAGGTGTCCTCATCACAAACACTCAAATTATAAGCACGTTGCTGCCTCCTTTCCCCCAAAGGTGCTTCTACCAGGTTCCTCTGTGAGACCAGCACCAGGTGCTCTCTAACCCAGCATCTTCCCTTTCTGCCCCTGTCCTTGGGCATTACCCTGGACTCTTTGGTTGGAACTTTACATGTACCTGTACACACATGTGTTCTTTAACCTTTCCAACTATCAGTCTATGGTATCAGCCTGATTTGCAAGTGGAATTTGTGGTACTCAGCATGCGTGGTCGTTAGTTTATAATGTGGTCAGAAGTTTCCTACAGACTCTTCCTCAGCAATTGCCACTGACTAATGCGTCTCTTCTTTTGCTCAGACAAAACTACTCTCAAGACACGTTTTTTAAAAAGTTGTCTTAAATGTTAGTGGTTTTCCATTTTGGTTTAATTCTATTACTGCAACGTAGTTCTCTGTTGTTTCTCCTTGGTGGGAGAACATTAAGGGTTAAGGAGCCTAGCCAAGGATCACCATTTATAACACAGTTTTCAATAAAAAAAACATGCATTCTGAGACACATGATCATCACTCAGATGGACTCTGGGAACATAACCCAATACTTACAGAAAAGCTGAGAATAAGGCATTTATTTTATGAGTAACTAGAGTTTTAGTAGAATCATGGAATCTTTGAATGTGGCCTTGAGAAGCGTTTGCTCTCCCGCACTGAGTGAATTAATTAACGAGCTGATTTATAGAAACCAAGAGGAGGAGAGGCAAGAACTTGGCTAAGGGTGACTTTTGAAAATTTTACTGAGTTGGGGGTGGGGGGAGGGCACAGATGGTCTTAGGGAAGCTTTCGAGGTCCTCTCACTAAGCAACCCACTGTGTTGTCCTTAGGACATGTAAGTCACCACTTTGGCTGTAATGGACATAGTGAGAAATCAGCCCAGCTAATGGTGTGTGTGTGGGGAGAGGTTGTCTAGTGGGCTCTCCTGTCTATAAATTCCTGCCATGTGCTTGTTGGAGCAGAATGAATGGGGCTGGTGTGTTTCTCCTGGAGCTATGAGCATGGCAGGATTGGTGGAGATGCTCCCTGCAGTGTGTTCTAAAATTAGCAGCAGGAACTAGAACAGAGCTGAGGGGAAGAGGAGGGGGCACCTTTGGGAGCTGGGTGGGGTTGCCTTGTCCCGTTCCCCTTCCTGCCTGGCCCTCTGTGAGGAAGTCTCACAGATTCACAGGATCCTTTGTGGAAGGGTCCCGAGGCCATCAGTCCTTACACCCCCCCACATGAGAAGGCCCAGAGAGGAGAAAGCACTGCCCAGCAGTCACCAGGCCCAGGGAGAAAGGCCCAGATGGCAGGCTGTCATCTTCTCGCTGTTTCATTAAGGTAGTTGCAGGTCTTGAGAGTTTTCTCACTACCTCTGGGTGCATAGGGTCTGGGAACTCCTAAGGCCGGATGTGATTAGGCTTCCTGAGAGTCGCCCAGCAGGCCAGGAGTCCCTGGCTAGTCCATGCTGAGCCCTGACTTTGGCCAGCCAGCCTTTCAATGCCATGCCTTCCTTTACTGACTTGTCTTCCTGTGGCTCCCTGGGCTGTCTGCAGGGAGGGAGGACAAGGCCCAGCATAGAACTGGCCTGCAGGAAAGAGGGTTCAGTGGCTCAGGACCTTTGTCTGTCCTTCCTTGGGTATAAGCAGAGGCAGCTAAGGAAGTAGCAAGGGCCTGTGGGTTTAAAGGTCAAATCCCAGCTCTGCCTCTCAGTGGTTATGGGATTACTAGTGGGTCACCCAGTTTCTGTAAAATGAAAGAATACTGATCTCACTGGAGTCTTGTGAAGATCAAAGAGGATGGTGTGTGCAAAGGCTCTGTTGTGAGGGCTGGCATGCTTGACTCTCCACAACTCCCTTCCTTGGGGCTTCCACATATGGGGGCATGGCAGGGTTTTGTTTGTGTTTTTTTAACACAGTTGACTTTTTTGTTGTGTTATTGCAAAAGTAATTCATATAACCGATGTTTATTATGAAGAAAACATTAATACAGACAAGCCAGGAGAAGGAAATGAAGTCCATCCTTAATTCTAGCCCTCAGAGATAACCACTATTAATATGTTGGGTTGTGTCCTATCAGATATTTTTTTCTTTTAAGAGATAGGGTCTCACTCTGTTGCCCAGTCTGGAGTAGTGGTGTGATCATGGCTCACTGCACCTTCAAACTTGAGCTCAAGAGAGTCTCCTGCCTCAGCCTCTTGAGTAGCTAGAACTACAGGAGTGTTCCACCACACCTGGCTAAGTTTTAAATTTTTTTGTACAGACAGAGTTTCTTAGGCTGATCATAGATTTCTGATTGTTTAGGCTGATCATAGATTTCTGGCCTCAAGTGATCCTCTGCCTCGGCCTTGCAAAGGCTTGGATTTCTTTCAAAACTTTTCAAAGAAAGGGACTGAGATTATAGGGAGAGCCACTGTGTCTGGCCCTGTCAGGCATTTGTTTATAAGCACATATATCTTATTTTCAAATTGGGGTTACTGGTGCAATTTTTTAACCTGCTTCCCCCCCCCCCCCATTTAACAGTGTTGTGTATCCATGTTTCCATGTCAATAAATATTCTTTTACAAGATCATTTTTAGTGCCTTCAGAGTATTTTATTATGTTGATAAAACATGCTTTATTTAAATAATCTCCAGTACTTCAGTATTCAGGTTGTTTCTAATGTTTCCTTGTTATAAGAATCTGAGATGAAAATCCTCATAAGTTTATTTTGGTATCCTCCGCATTCAGTTCACCCCCTAGTTATGTTTGACCCTTAACAAATATTTATTGAATAAATGAACATTTTGTTGGTATAGAATCCTGGTGGAACAATTTCTGGGTCAAAGTGTATATATTTGTAAAATGGATTCTTGATCCTGTTGCCAAATTACTTTTCAAAATGCTTGTACCAATTTCTAATCTTACCTTAGATTGACTAGTACATTCTACTTTGCCTGAAATTTATCCTTTTTTAGCACCAAAAAAGTCTTGTTTCCAGGGAAACTTCTCAGCCAAACTGATTAAAATGAGACAGTCTCAATGGCAGAATGTCTATTTCCCCACATCCTCACTAACACTGTATATTGTACATTTTAAAAATAGTTAACTTCTTTGGTTACTAGAGACATTGAACTTTTATTTATATGCCTTTTAGTCACTTGCATTACCTCTTTTGGGAGTAGCCTATTCAAGTCTTTTGCCCATTTTTCTATTGGGCACTTTATAGTTTAATTAGTAATTTACTAGTAAGAGCTCTTTACATATTAAGGATATTTGTGTGTTATTTTTATTATTTCTTTAAACGATAGATGTTTCTGATTTATAGATAGTCATATCTACAATTTGTTTTGGTAACAGCTTTACTGAAATATAATTCAAATACCATACAATTCACCCATTTAAGGTATACATTTCAGTAGTTTTCAGTATATTCACAGACTTGTACCACCATCACCATATTCAATTTTACAACACTTTCAATATCTCAAAAAAGAAATCATACCGTTTTGCTATCACCCAACAATTACCTCATCTTCTCCTGCCCTAAGCAACAACTAATCCACTTTCTGTTTCTGTAGATTTGCCTATGTTGGACATTTCATATAAATGGGATCATCTCACTTTTGGTCTTCTGTGACTAGCTGCTTTCATTTAGCATGATGTTTTCAGGTTCGTCCATGTTGTATAATGTGTTCGTACCTAATTCCTTTTTATGGCTGAGTAATATTCCATTGTTTGGCTGTAGCATATTTTGTTTAACCAGTTATCACATTGATGGACATTTGAGTTGTGTCTACCTTTGGCTATTACGAATAATGCTGCCATATATATTTGTGTGCAAGTTTTTGTGTGAACATATGTTTTTATTTCTTTTGGGTAACTGCCTAGGAGTGGAATTGCTGGGTCAAATGGTAACTTTGTGTTTAACTTTTTGAGCAACTGCTGGACTGTTTTCCAAAGTGACTGTACCATTTTACTTTCCTATCATCAATGTATGAGGATTCTAATTTCTCCACATCTTGCTAACATATTATTTTTCCACTTGCTAAAATTATAACTATCCTAATACCTATGAAGTGGTATCTCATTGTGTCTTTGCATTGCATTTTTCTGATGACTCATATATATATATAAACTAAAAGTTACATTGTTTGCTTTTGGTATTGTAATATGCACCCCAGAATTACACACTACTCACTTTTTTCCCTTGCATTTTATGTTTTTTTAATTTTCAACCATAAACATTTTAATCTATATGGAATTTACTTTGGTTTATAGTAGGAGGCAGAATACTTTTCATTTTCCCCAAATATTTGCTCCATTGCTCATACTTTATGTTACAGGAAGTATTCTCTTTTTTTTTTGAGACAGAGTCTTGCTCTGTCACCTGGGCTAAAGTGCCATGGCTTCAGACTAGCTCACAGCAACCTTAAACTCCTGGACTCAACTGATTCTCCTGCCTCAGCCTTTCGGGTAGTTGTGACTATGGGTGCCCAGCACAGCTGGCTAATTTTTCTATTTTTAGTAGAGACAAGGTCTTTTGCTTAAGCTGGTCTTGAACTCCTGACCTCAAGCAATCCTCCTATCTCAGCCTCCCAGAGGATAAGTATCCTCTTATTCACTGGACTCACAAGTAGAAGCTCTAAGAGGGGACAGCCTACATCCCTTGGCAATCTGTTCCTGGCATTTTTCTTTGACCTTCTTCATTCTCTTGGCCAAAGTGTAGCATATTCTGCAGTTTGGTTATTTATGTATTTTTGACACAGTCTCACTTTGTCACTCTGGGTAGAGTGCCGTGGTGGCGTTGTAGCTCACAACAATCCCAAATTCTTGGGCTCAAGTCCTCTTATCTCAGCCTCCTGAGTAGCTGGGACTACAGGTGCCGCCCCACAACAGCCTGCTAGCTCATCTGTTTTCAGTAGAGATGGATTTCACTCTTGCTCAGGCTGGTCTTTCCTGAGCTCAAGAGATCCATCCACCTGAGCCTCTCTGAGTGCTGGGATTACAGGCGTGAGCCACTGGCATCTTTCTTATTTTTAGTAGTATGCTGTCTCTTCAGAGCAATGTGCTGGTGTTCGTGTTGCAGACCATGTGGAGGAACAAAATGCTGCATCTTACGTTCTGCGGTCCCAGGTTTCTTACCTTCTTTGAGGACTTTCTTACAACATATTTGCAGACTTCTTTAGAAAGATTGAAAAATTTTCAGATTTTGCTAGCTTTTTTGGGCCCCAGCTGATGAGGCACCATAGTATCGGTCAGTCCAGAAATATCCTCTCTCTCTCTCTCTTTTTTTTTTTACAATAACCAAGCTGAGAATGCTCAGATTGCATGATGCAACCTCAAATAGATGGTGCTTTTTTCCCTCCAGTCTAAAACAGGAATGCTTCTTACTCAGTAGCAAGCAGAAATGGCCTCAGGTCAAGATACATTGCTTCATGGGGAAACCGTTCTTATTCCCACCACTGATTCAGACCACACAGCCCTTCCATTCTTCACCCAGAGCACAGAGCAACTTCTGTGGCCATATGCTTCTCATAAAAAGTATGAAGTTTGCATTCATTGTTCATGTCAATGAGTTTCTGGCAGCCACTGGCTGAGAAGGAGACATTTGGCTTCATCTAGAAGCAGCTGATTGCCTCAGAGGCGCCACACTATTCAGTGTACTTCTTAATTATAATTTTATAATTCGGTCCTCACCTCCTTCATGCCCCCCCAATCTCATTGAGAGTTTTGCTATAATTATATTAAAAATTATTCACTGAAAACAGAAGTATTAAAGTCTATACAATAGTGTCTTCTTATCCAGCAATAGGATTATGTCTCATAGTTTATGCAAATCTTCTTTTAAGATTTCCCAAGCAAACTTTTGGGAGCAAAATTTCTTTCTTTTTTTTTCTTTTGAGACAGAGCCTCAAGCTGTCACCCTGGATAGAGTGCCGTAGCATCACAGCTCACAGCAACCTCCAACTCCTGGGCTCAAGCAAGTCTCCTGCCTCCGCCTCCCAAGTATCTGGGTCCACAGGCACCCACCACAATGCCCGGCCATTTTTTGGTTGCAGCCGCCATTGTTGTTTGGTGGGCCTGGGCTGGATTTGAACCCACCAGCTCAGGTGTACTTGGTTGGTGCCTTAGCCCGTTGAGCCATAGGCGCTGAGCCGGGAGCAAAATTTCTTACAGGTCTTATGTATTTTTGATTAAATTCATTTTAGGTAATTAAAAATTTTAATTTGTATCATTAATAGGAAATTTATTTAGCATTAATGTTCTTTAACTGATAGTGTACTTGTGTAAGACTTATACCAAAAATCCTAAACATTAATGAACTGAATAAAATAAATAAAGAAAACATCCTATTCTCCAAGCCTTTCCCCCATCCATAGCCGTTAATATATGTTTGATGTATTTCCTCCAAATCTTTTTCCACGCACGTATCTAGATATATACTATGTTTTATTTTGCTTTGTAATGTCATGTTGGTATACATAAGTTTCTGTTACTCATCTATAGAAACGTAGTATGTATATTACAGAAATCTTCATCAAAAAGAGGTAAAGTGTTCTCTCTTCAGTTTTTTCTTTTTTTCCTTTTTCCCTCTTTTTTGCCTCCCCTCCTTTTTTTCCCCTTTATTTTTAGTGGTCAGTGGACGATATTTTATTTAACTTGTTGATGCACAATTAGATGTTTCTAACATTTTGATAGTCTGAGCGGAGCTGCTGTAAACAGCCTAAGAATGTCATGTATTACATCTTTGCTCCACTTTTCTTTGGAACAGTGTGCCAAACACCACCAAAGGCTCTAAAAATGCTTTCCCTCTGTTTATACATACAACCTGCTCAACACTATTGTAATCATCCTCCATTTTATAGATGAAAAATAAAGGAACACAGAAGTACAATTTGCATCCTATTAACCACGCATGAGACTGCCTGTTTTCCTACCCTCTGCCTAACATGGGGTGTTACTGTTCTTTTAATGCTTTGTTTTGGTATACGAAGTGAAAAATTGTCGTTAATCTTAATTTGCATTTATTTGTTAGGGAGGTTAGGATTCTTTTTATGTTCATTAGTCATCCAAGTTTCTTCTCCTTTGGCTTATCAGTTCATATCATATGCCCAATTTTCTATTGGGACTTTATCTTATTTGTAAGAGCTCTTTATGTAGTTAGAATATATTAAGCACTTGCTTATTATATAGATTGCAAATTTTTTTTTTAGTTTGTCATTTGCATTTTAACTTCGTAGTTATTTTTTATCATTTAGAAGTTAACATTTTTTTTTTTTGGTAATCACATATTCTTGTAATCAAGTCTTTTGGGGGAGATTGAGGAGTATGTTTTAAATCCTTTCCTACCTGAGATTGTAAGGAATATTGTTCTATCTTTTTTTCAGGTACTTTTATCCTTTTATTTTTTACATTTATATTTTGACTTCATCTGCAATTAATTTAGTGTCTGGTGTCAGATGAAACTCTCATCAATTTTTTTCCTCCCAAATGGTTCACCAGTTACGCCAATGATCTTTTTTGAATTGTCCTTTTTTTCACTTATCATTGACTATATTTCTACGTATGGGTGGGTTGGCTGTTGAACTCTTGTCCCCTTCACTAATCTGTCTATCCCCACATCAGGTTGGGAATTAATTGCTGTAGCTTCATAATACATCTTAGTAGTATTAAACATCCCAAGGCCAGCCTTGGTGCTTGTGGCTCAATGGGCTAAGGTGCCAGCCACGTACACCTGAGCTG
>CAUYON010207557.1:0-46319 GCA_963573935.1 Arctocebus calabarensis
ATGTGCGTTCCTCGACCTTGTCTCTTGACTCAGCTCCAAACCATTGGCTTTCTTGCTAAATTTCTGTCCTTTAACTCTCCTTCTGGACAGGAGCGTCTGCAGAAAGCTGGCTACAGACCGCCATCTTGGCTCCTCCCCCGCGACTGATTTCTTTCTTATTCCCATCTCTCTTTTCTTTCTTTTTTCTTCGTTTAAACAAATTTTCATTTAGCCTATATCCTTGAAACTAAAAATAATAAAAGTAAAAACAGAGCTAACAAGACTCAAATTTGTTTTCTCATGTTTGGAAAAGCACAAGTGCTAACCTGATTCATCCCTCATTCTGCCAAATAGACTTTTTATAGAGGACTAGCTGAATTTTACAGTCTATTTATCTTACACTTTTGAATTAAATGGCCTTTACCTAGTGACCAGTCCCTATTCCACTGTCTTATGTAATGTATCTGTTCACATTTTCCTTATGGTTAAGAATACAAAATGGTTTCAGGAAATAGAGTGGCAATATAGAAGGTACCAAAAAAGCATTTGTACATTTTAAGAAAGGAAAAATTTGTATTAAAATTGTAATATTCAATATATAAAACAACCAAAGATGATTACAAGTCACAATGAACCACTCTCATAATTGCAGAAGTCAGACTTGGCTTGAATATTATTTAAAAAAAGTTTTTTCCTTTCTTAAAATTCGTATATGTTGTATATTCTCTATAAGTGAAAATCACAAGAAGGCATAGCAATTTCATTTTCAACTTGAATGTGTCTTGAGCTTTTCATTCAGAACAAGTGAGCATTTAAATGCTGTGAGTGATTACTAATTCCACTTGCTTTTCCCTACGAAGCTAAAGTCAATGAAGGAGGGAGACATTTTGTAACAACCAAAAGATAGAAGCATAAAATGATAATGTTCAATTTTCAGAGTCAACAGAAATGTTAAAAATTAGCTAACTCTTCCAGATGGGATGGAAAATTGTAGAGTGAAAATAATAGATAGATGACATTTGATTAAATATTTAATTAAGCTAAATACACAAAAGCATTGTAATTTTGAATGTGCTGTGTAGAATGATGTTCTAACAAAGTGAAGTAGAGAAACAAATTTAAGCAACTCTTTCTTCTGATTATGTTTAATTGCTGACTTCATTAGATCAAGCACGCCATCCAACATTGCCTTCAATCCAAGCCACATTCCATATTGCTATTCCACTGATTAGGCCCAGTTTTGCAGATGCGGGTGATACATAGTATATCAATTCCCCTTGCTTATTCTGAATATTGACTTACTAACATTTTGCCTTTTGATTAATTTAAATGGCTTTGGAGAGGTTTACCCATTGGCATACTGGAACCAACATAATTTCATTAGAAGCTACTCTTGCCAACACTTACATTCAAGGAGAAGATACAATAGTGGTGATGCTTTTCTGGACAATGTCAACTACAGACAAGTGAGGAAACATCTTAAACTGGATGCTGAAAGTCAATGCTTTGGGGTAATAGGAAGCTCCTGAGGGGAGACATAGCACCATATTCTAGCAGATTTTAATGAAGAAAATGTATTTACACAAATAATTAATTTTTCTAAATCCATTTCCACTGACTTGATGAGCTAAAGAATTCTGCAACCCCAAATTACTAGAAACAATAAAGAAAAATAAAAATAAATGGAGAAAAGAGATTCATGAATGAAAAAAGCATTTTGGAAGGTTTCAAAATAAGAACTTTAAACTTTTCATATATATTTAAAAGCACAGTAACTTCAGTGGATTTGTGGTGTTTCATTTCCTCTATCTGTCACAACCTGTTATACTTAATTAATAATATATTTATTATTCCTGCTAGGCTATGACTCTTCCAAGACAGGATCTGAATTATAGTCAAATTTGTATTGCAAGAATTATAGTTGGCACAGTGTAATTGGTACACCATTATTTAGTGAATTGGATTGAACTGAATTAAGTTAATTCTTGTAAATGTCATTATCCAATCAGTCAGCAAAGACAGAGAGGCTTGTAGTAGGCAAAACAAAGACACTGACTGGCTCTGTGATTTGGTATTCTGTTAAAAAAAAAAGTCAGTTATGTGGTTTTAAAGCTGATATTGGATCTTTCTAGGCATATTAATGAATAGTTAATTGATTCCACATTTCTCCTCAACCCCAAAGGGAATGGGGTACGTATTGTACAGTCACCCTCAACATACTAGTACTCTCCCGTTCCCATAGCATGAAATAAGTTACCCCTTCAGAGATCATTTGTGGAAGTACCTGGTTTTAAAAGCACATGTATCTTGCAAATCAGTGTTACAGGTGCTGTATTTTTAGAGAGCCATTGACCTCTAAATATTTCCAGAGCACTTGACACTCAGCAATCCTTTTTTTGGTGCCATAGCATGTGGTGCACTAAAAGAAAAAAATTGTAATTGCAAGGTCAAATCATAATCAAACAAACAGGAATGTGAACACAATCAAAATAACTAAATCAAGGCACTTAACAAAAGAATTAAGAAGAAAGAAAATCTTGTGAGGTAGATGAAGTGGTCGGTGCGGTGATTAAGGGGTGGGTTCAAAATTGGACCCCTGAATCAGGAGAGAAAGGATTTAAATTAAGCTCTTTGTGTGCTGATGCTGGAGCCTCGCCCCTGAGGCTGCTTCTCTAAACAATATGCTGGAAATAGGCTGGAAGGGACCTAAGCAAGCCATGAACCACTCAGACAGAGAACAAAGAGAAAGAAATTAGAAATGATGCAGAGATGCTGTCAGTGTAACTGGTAAAGCCTTAAAAAAGAAGCACCACTGGACCAATGTAATGACACAAGGAGATAGTTTCCTATGATAACGCATTACCCCAAAGTAAACAATGCTATGGAGTGGAACACAATTCATCCATAAGCCCTGCTGATCAAAAGCATCAGTAGTAATCCTCGAAGTACAGGGAAGTTATGTGATTCTTGTTACGTTGTCTGCCCTTTCTGTGCTTCATTCCTCCTGCCCCCACTACCATCTCTCTGTCTCTCTCTCTCTTTCTCTCTCACACATACACACAATTTCTCTCAGGGCTAGTGTGATATATTTACCAACTCAGCTCATTTCTTTAGCAAATTCTTCAAAATCTGGACAACATACAGCCCTTTGATTGGATGCCATACATTCAAATCTTGTGCCAGAATCTTTACCCACTTCCTTATACTATAACAAAATTCTTCCATTTAAAAAATTTAATTTATAACAAATAAAGATGGGAAGCCTTTTCTTAAGCACACAAAGACTATTTTGTCTTAAAATCACAAATTGCATAAAAATAATCTACTTTTCTATTAGTGGATAAAAATGGAGAGTAGTTTATGCTTATTTTAAAAATTATTCTAAATTTCATACTAAAATAATTAATAAACATATTTTTAAGTCATATATTTTCTAAAAGTTTATAACATTAATAGTAGCTCCCTCCCATTTTTTTCTATTACCCAACCTCCTCTCCAAAATGTTTTAATTATTTTGATTATTTCTTCTATTTAAAAAAAACTGGCTATTAATTATTATTGGCTAATAATTACTATTTCTTCAATCACCAATTTTAGATATTGTCAGTTTATTTCTATTATAATAATTCAATCCACCCTGCCCTTAGTCAGACACACTATATGCATATGAACACATATGCATGCACAAACATACATTTCCCTTCCCCTTATCCTCTCAATATATTTATAACATTTTTCAAACTCAAAGTCATTATTTAACATGACTTCTTATCATATACTCTGATTGTGTCAACAGAAATCATCTCTGTAAAATATTTTAAAGAGGTTTATTCTGAGCCAAATTTGAGGACTATGACCCAGAGCTGTACCCACATAGCCTTGAGCATGTGGACTTGTTTTGGTGTGGTTACACTTTCCTTTTATACATATCAAGGAGGCAGGAATTACAGGTGAAGTCATAAATCAATGCATGGAAGGTATACATTGGTTTGGCCAGAAAAGGTGGAACATCTTAAAGCAGGGCCTCACAGGTCGCAGGTGGGCTTAAGGATTCTTTGACCATTGGCTGAAAGAGTTAGGCTAAATCTAATAGACCTTCATCTAAAGGAGTCAGGAGTCAGCTAAAAGGAATGGTGAGTTAAGATAAGGATCTATTAATCAGAGACCAACTACAGCACATCTGCCCAGACTCGGGTGGTTTGTTGTATATATTAAAGAGCTGCACGTAGATCTTGTATAGCCTTAGGCCTGTTAACACAGCACAGAGGACAACTCTAAGAAGGGGAAAGGTGACTGAGGAGGCAGGTCTGATCTCCTTTCTCATGGCCAGCAACTCAGTTTTAGGAAACTTCTTGGCCAAGAAGGGGTCCAGTCAGCTGCTTAAGATTTTATTTTAGTTCACAATTGCATTTCTTTTCTCTTACCTTTTCCCCATGGAATTAATAATTACATTATGTCTCCTATTTTTCCAGTTTTCTTTGGAGTCATTACTATATTGTCCCGATGTCGCAACACATCTTTTAGTAAATACAGTAAATGTACAAATGAGCCTAGAAGCAAATTTTCCAACTTATCAGACAGAATCCTTATTTTTCTTTTTTTTGGTTCATGATTGTGACTACTCTAGGAAGATCTACATTTTGCATCTCTCCATTCTCCTCCACAAGCCTATACTGACTCCTTTCTGGGCATAAGGAGTACAGTACAGTGGGAAGATTGGAACACCAGTGCTCTATTTCTTTGGATCCTCCTCTTGCTGGATAGCACATCCTTCTCATTTTTAGTTTCCTCCCTTGTTTTGCTGAGGCATATCCCATAGTAGCTTTTTAAGAGGAGAGAAAAATGGGGTAGGAGGAAGTTATAGAAAAGAGAAGGTTAAATCAAAATTTCTCTTGTTATATGGTTACATGAATACCCAAGTTTCCCACTTTTACTAGTTACTACTTCTTCAAATTTACATGAAATTCACTGATATTTAGGAAGCCAAAACATGTATTCTCACAGAAATTCAGTTAAAAAGAGAAATAAGGAAGACCTGTGCCACTACTTCTATGAATATATAATGCTAAAACAAATCAAAACAAAGACATTCACAATGGCTGGGAGGGCTATTTTTTACTATCTTTCTGGAGTCCTTTAGAGAAAACTTTTGTAATCTTTTCTCATTTTATTCCAATTCTAAGCTGACATTTTTTTTTTTTTTGGACCACCAAGCAACTAACCCATAAAGAATATATATAAAACAATGAAGATGAGAAAGTGTGACACAGGAACTTCAAACTTGAAATCAAAATCAAACTTTCCTTAGTACTTGAGTAATGGCAGCTGAAATTCTCTCCCTCCCTGTGTTATTTCATTTCATTGATAGAGCCTGGTAATATCTTTCTATGTCTGTTGCTTAGAAGATTAATAAGAGAATGGTTGCACTAAGGTAAGGCCCAGAGTGTTGACTCTACCTGGTATTAGAGAGACAGCTAGACATAAACATGAAATACACCATGTCTTCATTTACTGTGGAGTTAGACTTTTGTAGCAAACCCTTTCTGAAATTCAATCAAACATTCAAGCAATGTTGTAAAATTGCTCTGGTACCAGTATAGATCAGAAAATTCTGTCATTTCTAAAGGAGTACATAGAGATTCCCATTTACAGAAGGGTCTTGAAAGTGCTTCTGGTAAAAATCAGTTAAAGAATTGTGCTAATTCCTTTCAAAAGGCAGGAGTAACAATTTAAACTACTTTAATGCATAGGCAGGTTGGAAGTGAGATAAGATAAAAAATGGTGTCATCCACTCCTTTAATTATCAGGGGAACTAAGTGCCTCTGTCAGAACCAACTAAGCTGCTTTTCACTCTTCTTCCTTTAAGTTTTGCTTGTGTTGCTTTCACATGCTACTATTTTTTACTTCCATTTCTTCTCTCCTTTTCCTTCTTTTCCCTTAAGTGTTCCTTCCTTCTGATTTCTATTTATATCTTTCCTTTACTCTCTGCCATTCTTTTCTCGATTAATCTTCCCTTTACTTTCACCATGAAGCTGCCACAATCTTAATATACAGATTTGAAATGTGTATGTCTAAATTGCATCTGTATGAGCATTTACTGTTACACTCGCTGAACATAAACTAACAATTTTTCCCTAAATTGAAAAAAGTTTCAATTTGAATTTTTTTCTTCCATCCTTTTAAAAATGAAGTTTAACTCAATTAATTATTACAAAACATCTATATGAAAATACTTAATTGATTTACTTAATATTTTTACTGGCTAATATAGAATAATGATTTTTCACTCCTACTTTAGAATATGTCATAAAATCCAAAGAACCATGAGCAGGTCTCTTTTTTATACATACATAGTGCAGAGCACATTTCATTTCATAGGTATTAAAAAGACTGCTATATACACAATAGTCATTGTTTATATACATACAAATCCTTCCACGATTCACCAAATGGGCTGCTGTAACTTCACGAAAGGGATTTTGTAATAGAAAAGAATGTTTTCCTTCCCTAAATTTGAGAACTGGAAGTTTTATTTTATTTAATAGGACAGGGACTTTGCACTTGCTGTCACTGTCTCTGCCTAGAATTTCTCTGTCCATATTAATTACTCCTTAACCTTATTTATAATTGTGCTCAAATGTTATAACATTAGGGAAGCTTTCCCTAGTACCTACATAATAGCAGCCGAAATCCCCTCCCTACCTATGTTATTTCATTGCATTGTCAAGTTGACCTTAATTTCAGGAGAGAATCAGTATCTTCTATCATTTTTCAATTTTTTCTTTTAGTTGTCTTCCAGGTCAATTCTTATTGACTCTTAACTAAAGAACTTCTCAAACCTAGGGATCTTGTTAAAATACATATTCTGATTCAGTGTGTCTGAGGTGGAACTGAAGTAACATATTTTAATAAGTCTCCAGACCCAGCCAATACTTCTAGTCCATGAGCCCGATTTTGAGCAAGAATGTAGAAATTATAGCAATAGGCATGTTATAAGGAAGAGGGTGAAAGGAGCACACTTTATAGAGTATACTTCTATACCACTGTTATTAATATTATATTGCTTTCTCTGTACCTCTTCTGTTTTTGGTATATTTCCTATCTAACCTTTGAATAGCCTCTAATTTTACTTTTTAGCGATTTGAGACTTAGGAAATTAAACAGACTAACTATGTAATGTTAACCGAAAGAATGTGGATACTCAATGGCTCTGAAGAAAAAATGGTGCCAAGTTGATACCTTTCTCTGAGAAATATGGTTATGTCTGAAGTGTAAGTTAAATATCAGGGAGTATTTTGAAAGTGGCAATATCCAAGTGTAACGTGACACTCTTTATGAGATTGAGGACTAATATTTAAAACTGTACCCGTTGATCCCACTATCTAAAATCAAATTAGGCAAAGGGAGAATTCAGCTAAGGAAAATAAAGAGGAAAACAATGGGTTGACAATCTCTACCTCGGGATTAGAACCAATCCCTGTGTTCCTAGCTGTATTAATGAAAGCCTGGATGTTGTAACTGCTCATTTTCTGAACCTCACATACTTTCACTCTATGGATATTTATTCCACATCTGTCTGCTTTAACAGATTCTTTAGACCTGTGGCCTTCTAGTTAAGTGAGAACTTTTGACTAAATACAAATTTATAGAACAAATTCTTTTATTTTAATTAATGTATTTTAGTTCATCTTTTATATTTTTATTTTACTTATAAAATAAATGTATTTTAAATATCAAAGAATAAAATAAATTTCAATGATATAATCCTCTCAGATTGACCAACACAAGTATGACATTAGTGAACCAGAAGGGCTAAATTAATAGCTGTTACATTTGTGATTTAGTTCTAATTTCCCCTGCCTGACTGGCGCCACTACTCCAGGAGACTGGCTGGTAGGTGAAAGTTTATTGGGGTCAAGTATGCCAGTTTTTTATCAGCTTTTGATAACTGTGCACTGTGTTTCTGTTTGAAGTGGAAATGGTGAATAGCAGCATAGCTTGATGGTACTTTTAAATTTTGTCTGCTTAACAGCCTATCATGTCAAAGAAGACCAAGGGATTGTTGAAGGAAGAAAATAGACATTTTAATGAGGATTGGGAATTGCAATATTGTTCCTGTTAAAGACAAGATGATTTTCTTGCTTTGTGATACTGCCATATCAATATTAAAAAATTCATTGCTCATCATCATTAAAACACTCATAAGGACTATGAATACTTTAAATTAGAGAGAGAGACACAAAAGGTTTTACTATGGAAATAAAAAGATGAAAATAAAAATCAAAGACAATTCTTTCAAGCAGCGTTAAGACCAGGCTATAATGCCATAACATTACATTACCTTATACAGTAACTTATATACTTGGGGAAAAAGGGAAGCTGTTCAATTATGTAGAAATTGTGAAAGACTGTATTGTTGAAGTTGAAGGATGCTTAGACCCAGATAATGTTTCAAAGTACAAACAATTGCCTTTTTCACGCTGACAGGCAATGTAACAGAAATACTTCATGCAGTTCTTCAAAAGGAAAATACATACAGTAGAACCTCCATAGATGACCACTTCCCTACATTGACCACCTCTTTAAATCAACTTAATTTTCATAGGTCAGAAATGCCCCACATATACTCAATGGATGTTCCTTATGTTGCTCTCCTTTGTATTTTGACCAGTTTGTTACAGTCCTTTAGGTGGTCAACTTATAGTGGTTCTACTGTATTATTCAATCACTTTGAATGAATCAATTGATACTTCTGAGTTAGCACAGGTTTTATACTTCATTCAGGTCATAGCAGAAAATTTCCTTCACTAAGAAGAGTCAGTTTTGTGAACAGAACACAGAGAATAGATATCTTCAGCAACTTTCAAGATAAATGTCATGAAGTTGGACTGAATTTGGTAAACTTAGTGAGTATATTTACAGACGGTGTACCTTCCATGGCAGGAAAACATGAAGAGTTTATTGCACAGATACAAAAAGTATTAACAGGCCAGTAAAGTTGCTTGTGCCTGGAATCCTTAGAAATCTGGGAATGAGAAGGCTGGGGTTTCACCTGAGCTCAGGAGTTCAGAATCAGCCTGAGGAAAACAAGACCCAGGCACTACTGAAAATAGAACAATTGACTAAGAATTGTGGTTGTCACTTGTAATCCCAGCTACTCTGGAGGCTGAACAGGAGAATCAATTGAACCCAGGAGTTTGAGGATGCTGTGAGTTAGGCTGATACCACAGCATTCTAGCCTGGAGCAACAAAGTGATACTGTTTTTTAAAAGAAATATTTAACAGATCCATATGCTCTCATTTCTTTTCATAGTATCTTGCATCAGCAAAATCTTTGTGCTAAAGTTACTATTTTAAGTGACACTTTACAGTAAGTTGTGAGTATTGTTAACTATATTCGTGCAAATGCAACATGGCATCATCAGTTTGTTAACAAACTAAAGTTGAAAGAAGAGGTATTCAGTGTGGATTTGCCCTATCATTCTAAAGTTCATTGGCTATCACAGGAACAAAGAAATTATAGTTAAATTTTATGAAGAGCAGAATCAGCAATGTGAATTATTAAAATAAGATTTCTATAGGAATGTAGCATTTCCATGTAATAACATGGAAAATCAGAACAACTTGACTATTTCTTTGCAAGGTAAATCTAATTCTATTTATGATTTGTAGCAAAAAATCCAAGTAGTTCAAAATGACTGTCTTTTTTCCAAACATTTCTTCTTCACAAGGAAATTTCAGATGAACATTTTCCCCAGTTACCAAAGGTCACTGATGAGCAAGATGATATATGCAAATCATTTGAAGAATATGCAGTTGTTATGGACATATTAACTGGAGAATACACTGAAAGATTCACTGATTTTGAGAATCATGACATAACACTTAAATTGGCATTTCAGCCTCACCTACTTGATATCACCAAGGCACCTAAAGAATCACAAATGGTATTTATTGAGCTCACAGTAGATGACATTTTAAAGGCATTGTTTGGTGCTAAGGAAGATCCAGTTGAAATAGGGAAAATGCAGTAGAAAACCAACACATTCAGCAACATTCCCCAAAATGCTTTCTTGCTTTTCAACCACTTACTGCTGTGAATCTACATTGTCTTACCTAAACCACATCAAGTTTCCCTTATGGTCACAAATGACTGATACCCATGTAGAAGATTAACGGAAACTGTGGAACTCCATGCTGCACCCAAATATTCTAATGCTCTCCAATAAAAAGCAAACATAATACTCATTAAAATGTTAGTGAACTTTAAATTTTACAAATGGTTTTTATTTTTTGAAATTATTAAATACATAGTAATATAGATTTTTACAAAATAATGTACATTTTAAAGTATATCTAAATGCAATTTTAAATACAACCTTATTGGATTAGAGCTAAATTAATGCAGCCTTCCAATATGAAAAGTTTTCCCACCTCCTTATTTAGACTCAACTATGTTCCTTTTCTCCAGAACTTTGATATTCTTGTCTGAATTAACCACAAATATTGCCATATCCGCAAAATGTTATAACTTATTACCTATCAAATATATTCCTAATTCTTCATTCAGAATGCTACCCACCACCCCTCCAATTCTATCTTTAATTCACCCTTCAAACGTCTTCAGATATATTTATTATACATTTTAACAAACCTAAAATGTTCATGGCATTAGAGCTACCTAAAATTCTCTGTTAAGTCTGGCAGGTGTAAAATAAGGAGGCAACCAGGTGGTGAGGAAGTGACTCGGGGTGGAGAGGAGGAACTGAATTAGAGTGAAGAACCAAAATGCAGCAAAGAACTGTTGGGAACACACACAGTAACGAGCTCCTAGTGACCTTTATCTGACATGGGGCTCATTTCCATTTAATTAGCATAGCATAGGTAGAATTTTTATGAAGGACTCTAGGAGGACATGTGTAGGAAGGAAACTTGTAAACTTGTTATGTAACCTGTTATGTAATCTGTTATATAACCTCAATCATCCCCCAAATGGGAAATGGCATCCAATCCTGCTAGGAGAAAAGTGGGACAAACCAGTGAGCTTATGAAATGCAGTGAGTGCTCAGACTTCAGGGTCTTTCTACACTCATGGAGAATGACCCATCTCTCGCTTTGAGACACACTTTTGCTTTGTAATGAAAATGTGCGTGTATGTGATTTGCTTTGTGTCTGTGATTCCTCTGTCATTCGGTTGACTTGGTACCAGTATTCATTCTTTATACTGGTGACCAGGGAACACCCAGACACAGCCAGTTATCTGCTATGTTACTTTTCCTGATACCATCCACAATGTACTGAATGCTTTTTATTATCTACTCTCAAAACTATCCACCGTTAAAATTTTCATTCACAGACTGTGGTGTGTTTTTCTTGTGGGTCTTATAGAATTCTACCATGAGCTTTTTTGTTTTGTTTTGTTTGAGACAGAGTCTCACTATATTGCCCTTGGTGTCACAGCTCACAGCAACTTCAAACTCTTTGGCTTAAGTGATTCTCTTGCCTCAGCCTCCCAAGTAGCTGAGATTATAGGCACCCACCACAACGCCTGGCTATGTTGTTGTTATTGTTGTTTATCAGGCCCAGGCCAGGTTCGAACACACCAGCCCCAGTGTATGTGGCCAACACCCTAACCACTGACCTACAGATGCCTAGACCTGCCATGAGTTTTTAAATACATTTATGTGGTATGATATAAAAATTAAGAGAATAAATACTTAGACAACAAATAATGAGTCATTCAAATAATGTGTGATTATTTGTGCCTCAGTTTTTTCATTTTTAAAATTAGCGTAACACATTTGTGAGAATTAATAAATCTAAAGCACCTGGAACATTATGTGCTATACTATAAGTATTATATAAATGTGTTCACAATGAAGATGATGAAGAGGATAGTGTTGACGATGTATATAACTTGGTTGTAAAGTCAGTGAAATCCATTATCATTTTTTATTAGCTATAAATCCACAATACATAAACGAAAACCTTACGTAAGTAAGAGTTCAGTAAATATTTGCTGAATCATATTAAATTTAAATGAAATCTTGTTGGTTTTGTATTTCTAGTTGTCACCTTAGCAAAACTAATTAAGAATCTTAGTGATGTATGGACTGATTTTTTCAGAGTGTTATTGTGGAAATCATGCTCTTATATTCTTTCTGCTCATGCAGATAAGAACTGTATCTCGATATTTTTAAAGTTGAATTTAGCAGCATTTAAAACTAACTCTTAGTAGTTTGTTTAGATTAGAAATAACTAATTGTACTACTTCCATAAATAACACAGGTAAATCATAAGAATTATTTTTTGTCTATTCACATGAATGTTTTTGTCTATTCACAAGGAGCTCTTCTCTCTAAATCACAAGCACTTTTTAGTCTTTTCTTTCTATTTCACTTATTTTATTATTACAAACTTATTATTGGACAAAACCACCTTATTAGTAATCCAATAGCATTCTATAATTACATTACCACGTCTCCATCAAGGGTTTCATTACACAATATCGTAACAATGCTAGAATCTTCTTAGAATTTTTTTTTTTTAGAGACGGAGTCTCGGTAGAGTGCCGTGGTGTCACAGCTCACAGCAAACTCCAACTCCTGAGCTTAGGTGATTCTCTTGCCTCAGCCTCCCAAGTAGCTGGGACTACAGGCACCTGCCACAACTCCTGGCTATTTTGTTGTTGTTGTTGCAGTTTGCCCAGGTCTGGGTTTGAACCCACCAACCTGAGTACATGGGGCTGATGCCCTATTCACTGAGCCACAGGCACTGCCCTCTTTAGAATTTTTATATATTAGAAAAGTGCCTTGAGTTTGTCATGATAGCCTAGATTAAAAATCTAGCTCTTCCATACTTTAGCAGCATGAACCTACATATCAAATGAAAAATCATCATGTTTAGGCCCTCATTCTAGCTAAAATAACCACAAAAAGCTGCTCCAAGAATCAATGAACTCAGAAATGTAAAAAATACCAATAACATTAATAGGCACAAGAGTCAGGATTTTCAGTTTTTAACTTCCAACTTTAAGCATTTTCACATTTCTTATTCCATTTGAATTTCCCTAAGTGTACTTTGTAGTGACAATGCAAGAGAAAAATATTAAGAGCATCATATCTATATGTCTATGCATATACATATGTATACCTGTACATATATATGTATACACCCACAACCATTTACATACACACACATACACACACATAGACTGAATCTCTAATAGGCTAAGTATAAAGGCTGAGGATGTTTTTAAAGAAATGCTAAGCATATTGTATTGTTTTTCTTTTTTTAACAAATAACCAATGCCTTATAGTTCTTTTCACAGCCAAGTTATTTTTTAAAATGCCTTTCTTGAGTGTCCCAGACTCTGAAATCAGCAAATAAACACATTCCCTATGTTCTTAAATGAAATGCCCACCAATACAAAAACTGCCTGCCAATCTCTTCTTTGTCACTGATATCTGTTAATATGCATTTTGCCAATGATCTATTAGTATACAGTATGCCAATGGTTAATCAATGTTAGTGATCTGATGTCATTTCAACCCTGCATCCTTATATTTCACAGACTCACACAAGAAGACATTATAATCTCACTAATAGAAACTGTTTAAACTGCTTTCCAACTCGAGCTAATAGTACCTATACCAATGAAGAGAGCTACAATTTACAAAACTATTGCTTAAAACATTTTCCACAAAACTCAAATTTTTGAAATCTTAGAGAGGGGATGATGTAAATTAGGCATACCACTTTTATGGAATTTTGACCTGGAGTTTTCAAATAATACATTTGGGAAATATGGTAAAGAGGAAGAAATTATAACCACATTGCATAGAACTCCATATATAAATGGTATTACAGAATATTAAATAAAAGAGCTGTTCTGCAGCAGTAATCAATAGTCTAATGACTCAAGATAAGCTTATTAGTCCTTTCTGATCAACTATCTAATATTTAATGTTCTGATCACATGAATGGCGTAGAACCTTGTTCTTTCTCTTTCTCTTTTTCATAAGGGAAACTAAAACAAGTTATGCCTCCTTCCTATTCCTGCATAATGCATCCTCTGCATGTATGTGGAGCTAAAATCTGACATGAAAGTTTATGACAGAGTGAGATTGTAAAAATGTATTTTTTATTTGAGACAATTTTGCTATAAAAGCACATTTCAGTCCTTTAAAATAACAGTCGACAAGATTTACTGTATCAAATATAAGTTTCACACCACAGTCAGTGGTAGATTTCAAACAAACCCCAGCAGCTAAGCTAAAATTGGCTTTTAAAATCTTCAAGTTAGTTTGTTCCCAAATGTACATCAGTTTTTTAACTTAAAAAAAAAAATCACACTTATCATGAGACTTGCAAATTCTTTGGTTTGCATTTATTCATTTTATTATACTTTTCTTATTGACAGAGACAGGAGCCATGTCAATGCTACATTAATCCAGAAACTAAAAATAAGCAGGCAATACTGTGAATATTAATGCAAGGTGGCGACTCTGATTTTTTAAATCCCAACCTGTTTTACATTCTAACTAATTTGTACAAAATGTATTTAAAAGTCAGAAACGTAAAGACAACCAATTTTCAACTCATTGACCTATAAATTTGCCTGTGATTGCAGAGCACTTCTGCTGTAGCAGGGAGAATAGGAGACGGTGCCTGAATTGCAGATCCCTTGGGTAAGGCATAATCATATGCTGGCAATACACGAGGGCCTTTTAATGTCCAGGGTGGAAATTAGAGGACATCTAGCGAGTTTATGAGTCCCTAGAGAAGGGAGAAATGGATGTTGATATCCATAACATCTTGATCTGTGGGGGGCCTGCCTAGTTCCCAGTAAGAATTTAAAGCTTCTTATTTCCTGGATGGCTTTCTTTTCTCTCTCTTTTTTACTCTCGTTGTCTAACTAAACAAATGATATAAAACTCAAAAACAAAGAATGAAGAAAGTAAATTAAATAGAGAAAAACCCAATAGATTTGTCCTTAGATCTATTTCACCTGTTACAAATATCTATCATTAGTATCTCTTTGCTATGTAAATCTATCCCTAATAATGATCAATATTTACATAGTGCCTTTCAGATTCCATACTCTGGAAGCTGCGGCAGGAGGACCACATGAGTCCAGGAGTTCAAATTTGCAGTGAATTATGAGAATGCTACTGCACTCTAGCAGGAGTGAGAGAAGGACATTATGTCTCAAAAAAAAAAAAAAATCCAAAGGGTGTTTATATAAATTTTATTATGTTTGCAGGAATCTAACCCTGTCACACAGATCACAAAGCTCAACCTTGAAAGTTATTTAGACAAAGTTTCTATGATATAAAATTAAATCTACTTTTTCAAAATTTATAACCTTTTGCCTGTACCAAGTTGGTAATTTCAACCTTTGAAATGTGTGCTATTTTCTGTAACTCTTTCTGTAATAAATTTTCTGTACTTTCTATAAAAGGAAATTAAGATTCCTATGTCTTACAATTTAAGAAAAATAGACGTTTGAGTAACCAACTGGGATCTTATTTCCATGCCCTTTGGTTTTCTTGTTTGTTTGTTCATTTGGTAAAATGTGGGACTCAAGACTGCCACTGATCAAGTACAATGAACACTGTCTGAGTAAAAGGCACATTTATAACCATGACTCTAACATTATTAAAACAATCCATGTAACCAAAAAACATTTAAACTGACACTGATTATTCCTAATAAACCCAACTGAAAAACACCCAAATGTCTATCATAATAGGATGGATTGTTTTTTATACAAACCGGAAGATAACCTATAGCAATTTAAACATTTTTCAACTATACAGAACAATATGGATGAATTTCTTAAATGTAATAATCCCTCCCCCAAAAAATAGTCTTGCAAAAGAGAAAAAGATGTTTTATTGAACTTACATAAACTATGATGCAGTAAACTAGTCTATAACTTAAAAGTTAGAGTCGTCCTCTAATTCAGAGGAATTAGTAACTGGGTGTATGACAGGAATATCACAGATTTGGGGAACAGCACAGCTCTTATCTAGGCTCTAGTTACCTTAAACCTAATTTCCAAATAGGTTTGAAGCTAAACATTTATGATATGTATATTTTCCTGTACATGTCATATTGAAATATATGCCCCAGAAAATATTCATATCATAAAACTTCACCTGGATCTTAAGATTGCATTTGTGTTCCTCATGGATATATTGAGCTGCTAACAGGCCTTCTGAAGTAGAATAGCATTGGGAATGCCTGGGCATTAGATTCTGATGCCTGAGTTGGAAGTCTCCACCACACTTGTTTGCAGCACGTCTCTGGGGGAAGATTCTCAAGCCTCTTTCCCCAGTAACATTCATCTGGATTTGCCCTCTAACTAATTCATAGGGTTTCATAAAGTATAAATAAGAATACTATCAATTGAGAGGTCACAACCAAATTCGTGGCATTATTCCTCAATTAAACATCTTGAGCAACTGCTGTCTCAGCAAAAAAAGTTAAATTCTATATTAGAAAGGTTAAGTAATATTTTAGTAAAATCTCCAAAACCTCTGTAGTTCAATAACTTGAGGTCATAGATATTTCTCTGACTCTTGTAAATCCAGTTGGGGTTTTCTGATTTAAAGGCCTTTGGTAATCCTGTCCTTACCCAGATCTTTGGGCTCCTTTCTCTTCTGTACTTGAAAAAAGGAGAACAGAGAAAAGGTACACCTATTTCACAATGCTTTGTTCCTAAAGAGGTACACATCATTCCCACTTAAATCCATTAGCGAAGAGGCAGCCAACATAGCCCCACCTAGTTGCAAACCACCTAAGGAGTGTACAGATCTTTACTGATCCATTAGCTATGTGTGTCAAATTACCCTTTTCTTCTCTTTCACAAACCACAAATCAATTTTTGAGGCCCTGTCAGTTGTGCATTTCATACCAAAATTCATAGAAACATAGAGATCATTTGATCTATAAACACATGTAACTCCCTGAAACATATTTTCTGAACAGCTGATTTTA
This sequence comes from Arctocebus calabarensis, assembly GCA_963573935.1. Classification (NCBI taxonomy): domain Eukaryota; kingdom Metazoa; phylum Chordata; class Mammalia; order Primates; family Lorisidae; genus Arctocebus; species Arctocebus calabarensis. Next base: position 16,984 of record CAUYON010207557.1, read on the forward strand.
AATTCAATATGAAGGTATTGGTTCACTAGTATCTCATTGTAAGAATAAGATACATTACATTCATGAACAAACATTAGTTATTCTCAGTTCCTAAAGTGATTGACATTCATATCACTCAGGATTGAATATACTCTAACTTTTGTGATCTTTAAGGTGAGAGCCATCTTCTTGGTATAGTGGAAAACACCGAGCCCTGACACCTGCTATCATGATCTACCTTCTAAATTTATAAACAAATAGAAATACTTCAGACTAGAGCAAATTCTTTTGAGGGACTTTTTAACCTTCATAAATTTAATTTATAAAAACTCATTGTCAAATAAACTTTACATTATAAATAAGAGGTTTACTTTTAAAATAGAATGTTCATATACCATATGTGACTTATCCCAAATTACAACATTGGAGCCAAAACTTGCAGCTCAATATTACCAGTCTCATATGTACATTAATACTCATTAAAAAGGAAAAATGTCATAGGGTAAAATGGTAATGATGTTTGTGTATAGGTGTCCTGACAGTCAAGGTTAAGACAAGATTCGATAAATCCAGAGTTCCATATGATTGGTTACTTTCCCCTTTGAAAACTGCCCCAGATAGTACCAGAAACTGTAATTATATCAGCATAAATTGTATGTATTCCTCATTTTTAAGTACTTACAGACTTAAAATTGCAAAACATAAGGCAAAAGGTATCACTTTGGAGAGTTTTCATAATATAGCCTTTTGCTCCAAGGAAGTGGTTATTTTATTTTTATATATATGTTGGTCTCTCATGCCTGAAATGAATTTTCAGGACTCAATGTCTTTATGCTAAGTATTCAGCACTCCAAAAACTACTGCTTCTGAAAGTGTGTATAGGTCAGGAATGAAGTGTTCTATTTTTACAATGAAATGCAGATTTCCTATTAAAAAGTAAAGCTTTCATTTCCAATGTTATAAAGGACAGTATTTGAGTTTTGGTGAATTAATTTAGAAAGCTAAAGAAGTTCTATACAAGAATTTTCTCTAGTCTATGTATTTACATTTGATTTTACATTTGAACATTATTAATAATATTCAATGCTTGGCTCTGCTTTAAAGCCAAATAAATATTGGTAGATGATATTTAAAATGATCAATATTTATTGTACTGTTTTCAATTAAATTTGGTCTCTTAGCTGCTTACACAATCTCAGATATCAATTATCAAAATACGTTGATATTAATTTTTCATTTGTTTCAGGGTTTCAATAATATTTTTAAATTTCGTCTTTAATTTTTTATGGATACATACATAATAAACGTACATATTTTCAGGGTACATTGATAACTTGATACATTCTTATAATCAATACAAGGTAATTTAGATATCCACCACCTTAAATATTTATCTTTCCTTTACACTATGAACATTCAAATTATATTCTTCTAGCTATTTTGGAATGTAACAATAAATGTTAACTATAGTTAGCCTACTGATCTATCAAACACTAGATAGATCTTTCTTCTATATTGATAGATAGATATTTCTTCCATATTGAACTGCATATTTATAACCATTAATCAACCTCTATTTACTACCTTCTCCCTACCCTTCCAGGTATCTGGTAACCAATCTTTCTATCTTCCTAAGATCCACTTTTTTAGCTCCCACATGAGTAAGAATATGCAATGTTTGTCTTTCCATACTTGGCTCATTTCACTTAGCACAATGATCTCCAATTCTATCCATGTTTTCCAAAGTACTGCCACTAATTTACATTTCCACCAACAATATGCAAGTTTCCCCTTTCTCCACATCCTAACCAGCATGTTATTCCCTAACTTCTTGGAAAAAGCCATTCTAACTAAGGTGAGATAATATCTCATTGTGGTTCAATTTACATTTCCCTGATGATTAGTGATGTTTAGATTTTCTTATATAACTCTTGGCCATTTGTATATTATTTTGAGAAAATTCTATTCTGATATTTTGCCTATTTGTCATTGGATTATTTGGGGTTTTGCTATTGAGTTATTTGAGTCTCTTATGTATTCTAGTCATTAATCTCTTTTCAGATGAGTAGTTCGCAAATATTTTCTCCAAGTCAGTTTTCTCTTCACTTTGTTGATGATTTCCTTTGTTATGCAAATATTTTTTAGCCTGATATTATCTTGTTTTTTAATTTCTGTTTTGTTGCCTGTGCTTCAGAGTTCTTACACAAAGACAACCTTTGCTTAGACCAATGTCTTGCAAGATTTCCCCAACATTTTCTTTTAGTAGTTTCACAGTTTTAGGTCTTAGAGTTAACTCTTCAACCCATTTTTATTTGATTTTTATACATGGTGAAAGACAGGGGTCTAGTTCCATTCTTCTGCATATGATTGTCCAATTTCCCAGCACCATTTATTGAGGAGGCTGCTCTTTCCCTTGACACCTTTATTGAAAAAGAATTGTCTATTACATATGTAGATTTATATCTAGGTTCCCTATTCTGTTCTATTGGTCTTTGTGTCTGTTTTTATGCCAGTACTTTGATGATTTGGTTACTACAGTTTTGAAGTCGGATTGTGTGACTTCTATTTCCTTTCTTTCTGTTCAGGAGGTCTTTTGTGCTTCCACATATCTTGGACTTTTTCCTAAGATCAAATATAGTACCTGCTTTTATCAGTTTAATGGTATTTTAAAAAATTATCTTCTTAAGTGAAAAATGAGACATATAAAAAGAGTTGGGAGATATTTCAGGGTAAGATAAGATGTAAAGAAGTGTTCTTGTCTTTCATCCAGATTTAAACAGAGTTTCAAAAAGTTTGTTCATGAGAACAGATGAGCATTATGTAACAAATAGCACTGTGTCCCTAGGGTCTCCAATATTTTCATGTTAAATGTGTAGACTTCATGGTCAAAAATAAGTATAATAAGTAGATAGAAAGCTCCATGAGGACCTTGTTTTTGTTATTTTCATTAATCAGTATGCACGTATTAATTGTAATAATAGCACATAATTGATGATTAAAAATTAGTGAAGTAACTTCCAAACCCTTGGCCAGTCTTGACTTTGACACTGTAGAACCATTTCTCAATATTCTGTATAGTAAGGCCAACTAGACAATTATCCTGAAAGTTTTTTTTTTTAACAATATCCTGAAAGTTTTTTAAGTGGCCCAGAAATCTCCTAATTTCCTAAAATATACCTCTTTCTTTTTATCATCCTGTTTTGAAGGTCAACATAATATAGATATCACAATTTAATTAAATAATAAAAAAGTTCCATGTTAATTATTGTGCTGAATAGAGATGCAAAAATCTTAAACAAAAACTTATGAACAAATTTAACAATTATAAAAATAATAGTATATCCTAAGCAAAGGAGATTTGTTCCAGTAATAAAGATACATTTTACATTCTAAAGTTAATCAATATAATTCACTACATACCTCAAAATATACCTCTTCAACATAAATTCTCCTTTTAAGTTTCACTCTGTTAGTTAAAAATGTTGTTGTTGTTAAAATGCAGAACAAATTTAAACCCAGAGACTCAGTGACATTTGAAGATATTTAAATAATTTTCACTTATGATAAATGAGTATCATATTTTCTTCCTCCCATTGTATTTTTAGTTGGGAAGCTGGAATCATTCTGTGGTCTCCAGGTACTTAAAGTAAGTGAGAAAAACACTCAATAGGGTATAAAAACATTTTTTTGAAAAAAAATTAATAGGGTAAATTTAGATAAGTGAGAAACACCAAAAAACTTCTACTTATACTGTTGCCAAAACATAGATATAATTTGGTTAACACCAGCATTTGTACATGAGAAAAATGATATCCACATATGTGAAATAGTGAAACAGGTAGACATTGTTAGAATCAAGGTTAGCTTTCATAAAATCTGACTTTTAGTTTGTACTCCTTCCTTCAGAACTTTGATCCCTTATTTATAAAAGATAATTCTATTTCAAAGTAAACTGAATCTTAGATAATATTTTGAAAATTCAAAAGTATCTTAAAGAAATCTCAACAAATTTTCTGTCTCTACATTTTGTATAGTGTACATAAGCAATGACTTAGTCTTCCTTAGAGGGGTTTAATTTGTCAAATATTTAAACTAAGATTGATTAAATGTGAAAGCTTATGATTATGCAGTTAGATGCTGGTTTAACAATATCCTTCATCACTTCTAACATTGGAAATATTTTACTAAGTCAGCTTATTGAAATAATCATTGAGATCTATGATTATAGTAAAAAGAAAAAAAATCATGTGCTGCTTCAGTATAAAGGAAATATCCTTTCATGTTTAAAAAGCTTTACTCAATAAGAAATTGAACTTATATAAAAAAAATTGCATATACCAGATGCAGTAGTGGGGTGCTGGGGTCAACAGTCAAGATTAAGTACATAAGGCAATGCCTTAGTCAGGCTTCTCTAGGGAAACAGAATCAATAGAACAGATATATATATATATATAGAAAGAGATTTATTATAAGGAATTGGCTCATATGATCATGAAGGCAGACAAGTCACAAGATGTGTAGGATGATTCGACAAGCAGAAGATCCAGGACAGTAGATGATTTAGTTCCAGTCTGAATTCAGATACCTGAGAATCAGAAAGGCCAATAATGTCATTTTGGACTAAAAACTGAAAGCCTGGAGACCCAGGAAAAGCCAATGTTTCAGTTTGAGGTCAAAGAAAAGAAAAAAAAATCTGATATCTCACTTTAAAGACTATTAGCCTGGAGAATTGCCTTTTACTCAGGGGAAAGTTAGTCTTTTATTTTTATTCAATAATTAGATGAGGCCCACTCACATTATGGATTTATTAAGTTTACAAATTTAAATGTTACTTTCATCTCAAAACACCCTTACAGAACCACCCAGAATAACATTTGACCAAACATGAAGGCACCCTTGTGGCCCAGTTGACACATAAAACTAACCATCATAGGCAGGCAGGTTTCATTTCATACAATGCTCTGGACTTCCCCAATGCATTATTGCATGCACATTTAAAAGCTAATAAAAGTACAAAGCAAAGAATTTATGAGAAAAAAAGAAAATGAACTACTTCTACAACTGGGAATAAAACATATATAGAAAGATATAGCAACTAAACATTCGGGGAAAAATGATAGAGGAAACTTATAAGGCAACCAACGGTGCTGCTAAAAATGACAGTTCCTAATGCAGGGGAAATCCTTAGACACAGTTTAAGGAATATTTTACAAAATGGCCTTGACTCAGCCACCCTAGCATCTCGTCTATCCCACAGGATAGAGGACATTGTGTAAAACCAAAGCAGTTGTTCCACTCTCTCTGTGCTATCCTAGACCAGAACTATCTCTAGAGATGGTTCCTAAGTCCTGGAAAATCGAGAGTGTACAGAACAGTAGAAGAATTGGAGGTTGATATGAATTGTGGGAAGAAAGATTGCTGTGAGGCTCACAGGGCAGCTGTTTGAATGGAAACTGTCATCTACATTAGCCAGGAAGCACTGTCATAGCTGCCCTTTTCACACCCTGAAGCAAGGGAAGTGGGCAGGAGCATTTCTTGATAGTAGGTGATTTATAAAAACTTTTATATAGCAAAATAGTCCACTAATAAATTAATTTTATTTTGTATTGGTCTATAGACTCATAAAAATGTATGATACAAGTCTCTCCATAGAGTTTTATCCCTTACTCTCTTCCCTCTAGGGATTCGGTCAGCCCCTTGGTTCCTCATTTTCACCTCTCCATAAAATACAGGGCACTGCATATTGCATTCTTTTTGAATTTCTCCTAAAGAAGACATGCTCAGGACCATGGATCACACAGAAGACAATACCTAAATAGCCTTTTGTGTTCAGAGGTCAAGACCACAGAAAATCTAACAAAAAGACAATCAGTAGTTCACTGCAGTTAGCTCAGTGAGAAAGAACCAATTGCTAATTTTTAGAAAGTTTTGTGTTGTTAAAGACAGTTACTAGTAAAACCTGAAATGTATGCACTCATTTTAAAATAAATTACATTTAATACAAAGTAAAAACTCATCACTCTCTATAAATATTTTACTACATTTTACTATTGTCTATGCTCTTGAAGTTATTTACCTATGTTGAATTGGTATGTCAGAAATATTATACAAAAATGTGCTACTTTGCATTTCTTCTCAATCTGTCTTTAGTGACATCACATTACTGTCATGGCCATGAAACTGGCCATGGTGGGAGCATTCAGACGCCAGACACTGGCAAACATTACAACTGTGGCTTTATTTTTCCAGAGAGTTGATTGCTAAACATATAATAGCACATCAATGGGCTGAAGTTATAAGCATCAAGGTCCAGTTATGGCAAGCTGACCTTAAGTTAGTGTGAGGTTACTGAAAAGAGAAGAGGAAGATGGTTACAAACTTGAGCACAGACCACATGATGTAGAGGGAATCCAAAATAAGTAGTGTTTATGGGAAGCAAACTCTAAATCATGACGTTTTGTAATTCCCACCAACTTTAAGAAACCATTCTAGTCTGATCAAAGAGTATTGTTAGGATGACATTTGCAATTGAGGACTAAGTCCCTCCTCACTTTTCATTGGTGGAGTAGAAGCCCCAGATTTAAATAAACCAAAGGAAATTGTTTCCCACTATTTGCTGATACAGTAAATTTGCCAAATTTGGTGGTTTATATCTGTATCTCAATTAAATTTTATTTCTAATGAAAAATCTTGAAATCTGTGATATTACTTGGACCCTTAGTGCTGGGAAGTGATTCAGGCTTATTATGTTATGGAGAAAAAATACCTTAAAGGAAAAACTAGAGATGATAATAGTATATATCAGAGGAATGCTGATTCTAAATTGTATTTGTTTCTAGGTTTCATATAGATGAAATATATTAGATATTTTTACTATTATAGAACAAATAAGAGGACGCTGATGTTAAAATTGTATGTGGATGACTCCAGAACTAAAACTGTATTGTTACAACCCCCTTTCCCTTGAGTATTATGAGATTAAAAGATGATTTTACATGTGACTTTGTCTTATGAAATGGAAGGAGGCATAGATTTGACTTATAAAATGGAGGAAGGCATAGATTCACTCCCAAGATCTATAATAACATGATATCTCAGAAATTCCCTAAGAATGGCTGAGGGAATTTCTAATCAATGAAGCTAATAAGCTAGTAAAACCAGGACATTGACATTACTGGCAATTTATTGGTACCCACTGATTTGTGAGTGAGTCATGAGAAATATTGCCCTACCTATTGTATCCTTCAATTTCTAATTAAGGAAACAAAAGCATGTTTACTGACTTAATTAAAGAGAATTTAGTGTATAAAATTGGTTGCATAGGAAGAGTTATAAAACCAAACAAGGGATGATTCAACAACTCAGAGTTTATTAATTATAGGAAGCTACTGTCCTCCAAATCTGGAGAGTCAAAGGGCACAAATGATGTCAAAAAGGCCAGGAGACCAGGATCTTTTGGCTGATAAGTTTTCATATAGGGAGCTGGAGCCCCAGAATTGATGACATTAGTTTTAGAAATAGAGAAAGACAGAAAAATATGTTGACTGACATAAACTGTAAAATACATATATCTGTCTGTAGAGAGATGGATATTGAGACTTCTCAATATCCCTGAATGTTAGGAAGAAAGAACAGCAAGAAAATGTTTTTTTTTTTTTTCCCTAGCCCATAGATATTATCTGAAAGAGAATTTAATTAATTTCTGGATTAGGAGTTCACACACTTTAGAGAGGGGTTGGAGCAAGATAGCAGAGCAGAATGATCATTCAGTGTGGCTTTCCTAAAAAGACCAGGGAAAAAGAGAGAACCCAGCCTTACCTGGCATGGGGACCATACCCAGAGTCATAGTTCAGGGAACACAGTGAGGAGTGCTATGCTAGATACAGTGTATGATATGGAGCAGTGGAAATCTGACAAATTAGGCAAGTGATTGAGACAATCCCTATGGGGATTGGCTGGCCCCCTATGGAGGGTTGGGACAGGAGGAAGCCTTTCTGGAGTTTTCAGTTGTTGGGGGAAGCTGTGCATTGAGTGGAAATCTTGGAAAAATGGGTGAATTCAAACAGTATATAGCATTAAGATTTGAATACTGGTTGTGATGGATTTGCCATCAGTTTGGTGGCGAGGCAGCCATACTGAGGCCTCCAGAGTCAGGGGCTGCCTTTGTGTGACCTGAGAAGGTCTTAGCAAGAGCATAAATCACAGCCATCTTAATTCCACCTGCTGGGATCAGAACTCCACTCTTGGGACAGGTTGAGGAACTCCCACACCCCAAAGGATCTGGAGTCAGGGCGCACTGTGAGACCTGCCCCTAAAGGATTCTTGTGAGCTTTAATATCCCAACCTGGCAGGGTCTGAATGCTGAGGAAAAAATCAGGCAATCATTGAAGGCAACTCCATCAGGAACAAGGACCATAGAGGATGCTGGTTGTGTTCTCCATCTCCTAAAAAGACCATAGAACCACCCTGTGTCCTGGTGACATGTTGCAACATATTGTTATCAAGAGCCAGGACTCTTGTCTTTTTGGAAGGACTTATCCTTCCAAACATGAGGAAGAGCTTGGTTTTGCTCAGGCTGAGGCCACTTCAATACCTAAGCACTGAGACAAGGTAATCTGAAGCAAAGGAGGAAGTGAGAACAAAAAATGAGGTCGAGGAGGTGAACAATAGAAAGAACACAGGAGGGGGAACCAATAGAAAAATTCAGGCAACATGAAAAATCAAATCAAATCAACTCCCAAAATGGACCATGTAGTAACTAATGCAGAAGACTCCATCTACAAAAATTTAATGGATTTGACAGAAAGGGAGTTTAAACTATGGATGATAAAGACAATAGAAAGAATAGACTAGAAAATGAAAAGACAAAAGTGAAATTAAGACGAGAGATACGTAGAATATAGAAAGGATATGGTGGATCTTAAGGAAATGAAGGAGACAAGCAGGGAATGTAAAAATGCAGTAGAAATTATCAAAAATACATTAGACCATGGAGAAGAAAGAACCTCAGAGCTAGAGGATAAAGTTTTCAAGTTAACCCAGGGAGTTAATGAGACAGTGAAGAAGACAGAACAAGCAGAACAGAAGCTTAGAATACTATGAGACTTCATGAATCATTCAAACATACAAATAAGAGGGATCTCGAAGGGGAAGAAGATTGTCTCAAAGGAAAGGAAGGCCTAGTGGACACTATCAAAAATTAAAACTTCCCAAGTTTTAGTAAAGACCTCGATACACTTCTTTCAGTTGGATATGAAACTCAGGGTATCTCAAATGAAACATAGCTTCTACAAGACACATTGTAATGAACCTGTCTAAAGTCAAGATGAAAGAAAAAAATTTTTCAAGCAGCCAGGAGTAAATGCCAATGGACCTATAGAAGCAGAGTCATTAGGATGACAGCAGACTTTTCAGATGAAACCTTCCAAGCCAGAAGACAATTGTCATCTACCTTCAACATTCCTAAACAAAATGATTTTCAGTCCAGAATTCTGTATCCTTCTAAACTAAGCTTCAAAATTTATGGAGAAATAATAGATCTATGAACACTGAGGAAATTTGCCACAACAAGACCAGTTCTACTGGAAATACTTAGACCTATTCTCAACACTGATCATCACAATGGACCACCAGCAAAGTAAACAGTCAGATGCTAAAGGTCAAAACTTTGGTGCCACAATGGCACAAAGAATAAAATTACACAGTGGACTTTCATAAATAAGATGAAGAGAACTCCACCACATTTATCAATTCTCTCAATCAATGTCAATAACTGTATTCACTACTGAAGAGGCACAGGGTGGTTGATTGGATAAAAAAGCACAAGCCATCCATATGTTGTTCCAGGAGACACACTTAGCCTTGAAGGACAAATATAGGCTCAGGGTCAAAGGATTTAAATGTTCCCCCATTTATGAAACAGATCATGATGGGTCTGAGAAAAATGATATCCCATAACACCATAATACCTGGAGACTTTAACACCTCTCTGACAGAACTGGGCAGAACCTCTAAATAGAAACTAAACAAACATACAAAAGACTTAAATGTGACCCTAGAAAAAATGAGATTAATAGACATATACAGAAAACATTATCCTAAAGTTAATGAATATACATTTTTTTCTCAACCGCCCATAGTACATACTTCAAAATAGATTACATCCTAATCAAACCCAGAAAAGTTAAAAGAATAGAAATTATGCCTTGTGTCTTCTCAGACCACAAGGAAACAAAGGTAGAACTCAAAAACATTCATCTCCACGCAAAGACATGGTAATTAAACAACCTGATGCTGAATGATAGTTGGGTTCAGAAAGAGGTAAAAGAAGAAATTGTTAAATTCCTCAAACAAAACAAAAGTGAAGGCACAAGTTCCCAAAACCTGTAGAGTACAGAAAAAGCAGCCTTAAGAGGGAAATTTCTGCATGAGATGCCTACATTTGAAAAACAGAAAGAGAGCACATAAACAAAATCATGAACCATCTTAGAGAACTGGCCAAAGAAGAACAATCTAAGTCCAAACTCAGCAGAGGAAAAGAAATAACCAAAATTTTATCAGAGATTACTGAAATGAAAAACAAAAGAATCATTCAGAAAATTAATGAAATAATAAGTTGCTTTTTCAAAAAAATAAAAAATAAAATTGATAAACATTTGTCCAGATTAAAATAGAAGCAAAAAAGTAAAATCTCTAATAACCTCAATCAGAAATGATAAAGGGGAAATAATGACAGATGCCACAGAAGAGATCATCTCTGAATCCTGCAAGAAACTCTATGCCCTGAAATTTGACAATGTGGAGGAAATGGATCAATACCTGGAATCACAACCTCTCCCTAGACCAGTGGTTTTCAAACTGTGGGTCGCTACCCACAGGAACTGTATTAAAGAGTCACAGCCTTAGGAAGGTTGAGAACTACTGCCCTAGACATAATCAAGAAGAAATAGACCTTGAACAGACCAATTTCCAGAACTAAGAATGAAGAAACAAGAAAAAGTCTCCAACAAAAATTATCCTGGTCCAGATGGCTTCACACCAGAATTACATCAAACATTTAAAGAAGAGCTTATACCCATAATGCAGAAATTATTATTTTGTCTCCCAACAAAAATTATCCTGGTCCCGATGGCTTCATACCAGAATTATATCAAACATTTAAAGAAGAGTTTATACCCATAATGCAGAAATTATTCCAAAAATATTAAGAAGGAAGGAAGCTTCCCCAATACATTCTATGAAGCAAATATCACTCTGATACCAAAACCAGGAAAAGACTGTACTATAAAGGGGAACTTGAGACCAGTTTCACTAATGAATATAGATGCAAAAATCCTCAGTAAAATACTAGCCAATAAATTATAGCTATACATTAAAAAATCATTTATCACAATCAAGTAGGATCATCTCAGGGATGCAAAGCTGCTTTAATATGCTCACTTCCATAAATATATCAACAGAAACAAAAACAAAGACCATATAATCCTCTCAATAGATGCAGAAAAAGCATTTGATAAAATTCATTTTCGAATTAGAACACTGAAGAGTATAGGCATAGGTGGCACATTTTGTAATTCGATTAAAGCCATCTATAGCATGCCTACAGCTAAAATTGTATTGAATGAAGTAAAACTGAAATATTTTCCACTTAGAACTGGAAACAGACAAGCTTGTTCTCTATTGCATTACTATTCAACATAGTGCTGGAAGTTCTAGCCAATGTAATCAGGCAAGGGAAGGAAATAAAGGGCATCCAAATGGGAGCAGAGGAGGTCAAACTTTCCCTCTTTGCTGATGATATGATCTTATACCTAGAGAAACCCAGAGACTCAACCACAAGACCCCTAGTAGTGATCAAAAAATACAGCAATGTCTCAGAACATAAAAATCAATGCCTATAAATCTGCAGCCTTTGTATATGCCAATAACAGCAAGGACATAATTCCCTTCACAGTAGCTTCAAAAAAATGAAATACCTAGGAATATACCTACAAAAGAGGTAAAGGACCTCTACAAAAAGAATCACGAAACCCTAAGAAAAGAAATAGCAGAAGATATTAACAAAAGAACAGAGCATGCTCATGGCTGGGAGGAATCAACACTGTCAAAATGTCTATACTTCCTAAAGCAATGTACAGATTCAATGCAATCCACATAAAAATACCATCACCATACTTTAAAGATTTGGAAAAAATAATTATTTGTTTTTTGTGGAACCATAAGAAAACCCATATAGCTAATGCAATTCTTAGTAACTAAAGCCAGGAGCATTACCCTACCACACTTTTGGCTGTACTATAAGACCATAATGATCAAAACAGCATGGTGTTGGCACAAAAATAGAGTCATTGACATTTGGAACTGAATGGAAAACCATGAGCTGAAACTAACCTCTTACAGCCCCCTGATCTTTGACAAACTGAACAAGAACATAACACTGGGGAAAAGAATCCCTGTTCAATAAATGCTGTTGGGAGAACTAGGTAATGACATGTAAACTGAAACTGGACCTGCACCTTTAACCACTTACAAAAATTGATACAAGATGAATAACAGATTTAAATCTAGGCATGCAACAATAAAAATCCTCAAAGAAAGTGTGTGGAAAACACTTGAAGATATTGGCCTGGGGAAATATTTTATGAAGAAGACTTCTGTGACAATTACAACTTAAATACAAATAAATAAATTGTACTTAATTAAACTGAAAAGCTTCTGTACAGCTAAGAAAACAACAACCAAAGCAAATAGACAACCTTCAGAATGGGAAAAGATATTTACATACTATGAATCAGATACTAGGATCTACAGAGAACTCAAATTAATCAACAAAACAGACCTCCAAATCCCATATACCACTGGACAAAAGGGATGAATAGAACCTTTTCTAAAGAAGATAGACAAATGGCTAAAAAATATATGAAAAAAATGCTCATCATCTCTAATAATGAAGGAAATGAAAATCACAACTACTCTGAGATATCCCCCAATCCCAGTGAGAATAGTCCACATTACAAAGTCTCAAAGCTGCTGATGCTGACATGGATGTGGAGAAGAAGGGAACACTTTTACACTGCTGGTGGGACTGCAAACTAATACAGTCTTTTAGGAAGGAAGTATGGAGGATCCTCAAAGAAATCAAACTCCACCTCCCATTGGATCCTGCAATCCCATTACTAGGCATCCACCTGGAAGAAAAAAAAACATTTTATCCTCATAAAGACATTTGCACTAGACTTTTTAATGCAGTTCAATTTATAATTGCAAAAATGTAGAAACAGCCTAAATGTTCACCAACCCAGGAATGGATTAACAAGCTGTGGTATATGTACACCATGGAATACTATTCAGTCATTAGAAAAAGATGGAGTCTTTACATCTTTTGGATTAACCTGGATGGAGGAGAAATACATTCTTCTTAGTAAAGCAAGAATAAAGAAGCAGGAATGCAATGTACTCAATTTTAATATGAAGGCAGTAAATGAGTTAATACAATGGTGGGGTAAAGTATTGAGGAACGGGGAGAGGGGAGAGAGGAAAGTGAGGGGGATCATGTGTATGGCACACCTCTTAGGGGTGGGGCACAAGTGTAAGAGGGACTATATCTAACAAATGAGGTCAGTATAACCTAATTGTTTGTAGCCTCAATGAATCCCAAACAATACAAAGAACAAAACATACAACATAAAAAAAAAGTTTATACACTTCAAATTATTCACACTGTTTATTCAATAATTATTTAGCTTCCTATATGGGCATAAGATCACCCAAATATTGAGAGCATAGTAGTTATCCATGTGAATTTTATTTCTATGAGTCTGAAGTTTTCTTTTTAGACTCATATTATTAAATATCAGAGTTATTAGAAAATAAAAGAGTGGAGTGACGTGATAATTAACTCATTCTTTTCATCTTCCCTTCTTTCAGAGATGCTAAGAAACATGAAATTGCCTTAAGGCAAAACAAGGCTAAAGAATAAGAGTCCTCCACAAGCTGAATTGAACTACGCTGAATAATTGAGAGCTGGATGTTTTTGCAAACTGCTTTTATTATATTACCCCACATGTAATCCTTGAGTTCCACAAAATAACTCGATGTAGCACAGCAATATTATTACTATGACTTCTCTGTCATATCCTCTTTATCACAAAAGTAAGAGTCTATCAGAAAATATATAATAATAGACAAAACTTGGCTTTATCATTACTGATGTTATTTCTTTTATGCCGGTTCTCTTTATAAAGATACTCACAGAGTTCTCTTTGTTATAATAAATTATACCAAGGAAACCCCTTTCTTTCCTTCCTGGCATATTTTTTCATGAGCAATGTTTTCTGTTGCTTACATATAACTGCAGAACTCTTTCAAAATGGAAAACTGATCTATTTTGCTTGCCTTCCATACACTGTCCACATGCTGTAGGTAAGTATACACATTTGTTCTAGAAAATTGCCAGCTCAAAAATACAAACTCTGTATTCAATAGCCTGTCAACTATTTAAAAACAATCTTGTTTGAAATTTTAGAGTGCCAAAAAGCCCCAACGGATTTTAATGTTTAAGAACTACCCTGAATCCAAGTTTATGAACAAAGACAAGTTGATGTTAAAGTCAATCAGAGATGATAATGTTACTTCTCACTGTGCCTACTTTGGGGCCATATTCCTGCTGACCACTTTAAAATGTTCGTGAAGGACTTGTAATATATGGAAATCAGAGATTAGTGATGGAAGGAACTGCTCATGGTCTGTGATTGAATTCTTATATTCTTTCTACATCAGATTCTGCAAGATCAGCATTAAATTAGTCTGAGAAATTTGAAGCTTAAGAAATCAGGGCAGTACATTACAACATGCCAATATCACTATTGTGTTCTGACATTCTCCCTTGATTGGCAGGTGAAGGTAAAAGAAGGGCAATCACCATTAACTTAGGGTAAATGAAACTGGAATATTAAAATTCAGGATTATTTGAGTGACTGAATTGGCTGGCAGAATATTTTCCAGTTAAGAGTGGGGAAAGATTAATTCTAAACATGACACCACTATTGTACTTATACAAGTCTTTTGGGACAATTGTTTTCTACCCTGATTTTTCTTTTTGATGTGTGATATGACTATTTGACTGAGTTTACTATTTAATTTCTACTAATGCATTGTGAAAACAATATATTCATCAAATTAGGTTGGGAGGTATTAAAAAGTTTACCCCTAAACTAGAGAGAAATATAATTTTGCGTTCTATAGACATTTAAATCATATGCCTTGAATTTTGAGGGATTGTTCCAATTTCATCTATTTTGTCATATGTCTTGGTTCATGTTTTAAAAATGTAGGAACACTGATATCATAGTAAAAATAAGAATATCTTTGAAATTGCATAAAAATAATTTTGTGTGAATCTAAGAATCACATAATAGAATCAGGAAAAAAATTATTGTGAGACTAATTTTACTGAGTTTCTCACTTATCAGGAGGTGTTATGTTAAATTTTTGAGTATTATTTTAGAAGTTCTTTCAGCACAAATATTTCAAATGTATTCATAGAAAATCCTCTTTCTTTACAAATTTATTCTTCCATTATTTACAGTTACTATGACAAGCTATTTCTCCATGCCCATTCCATAATTTTATGTTCTTATTGAACATTTGAGAATTGGTGGCATAAGCAGGAGAGGCAATTTTTCTGAATATTCTTTTTCAAGAATAACTTGATTGTTATTCAATAATTATGATTAGTAAATAATTTTAATTGATCCATAATAGACATATTTAATTGGGGGTATATAGTATATATGTTTCTATAATGTTTAAAGATCAAATTAGTATATTTGGATGGCCATCACCTTATATATTTACATCTACTCTATGCTAGAAACATTCAAATTGTTCTCTTCTTGCTATCTGAAATGTATAATAGATTATTGTAAACTATATTTACCCTAGTGACCTATTGAACACTAGGTCTTATTTTTTTTCTACTGAACTTTATATTTGTACCTACAGAAGCTGAATAATGCTGTTTTATAGAGTGTTTTACTCGGTGGCTAATTAGTTTATTAAGGCAAAGATGACTGGGTACTACTCTTTGGAAATGTAAAGTTTCTTTTGAAGATTTCCTCATTCCATTGAGCAATCTGTATTCTTGTTCAAGACAAAATTAATTCCTTTAAAAATGAACATATTGGCTTACTTAGTACTTTTAATTTTAAAATAATCACTCTGTGAAGATGGTGTTTTGAGGCAGGAAAATGTAGGGAAGATGGGAGAAATTAATCCTAAAATTCAGAAAAAGAAAATATCAGAATTTTTAAAATGGTGAATAAAGACCTCTGCTTCAAATGATATTGGCCTTACCCTGGAAAAAACATTATAAGAAAAGACAGATAAAGCATATTTGATTTAAAATATTAAAGCTAAAAAAAGTAAAATCTGGGGAGAAATAAACTCACTAAAATGAGATCAATGTTCTGCACATGCTTTACTTTGTATTATATATCTTTAAAGTGTACATGTTTTGATATACATGTGCAGAGTGTAATAATTACTAAGTCAATAACATACCCACCATATTACATAGTTACATTTTTTTCTTTTGTGGTAGAAGCATCTAAAATCTACTCTTCTAGTAATTTTCAGTATATAATCCAAAGTTATCAACTATAGTCCTTATGCTGTACATTGGATATCTAGACATATTTAGCCTACAAAACTACAAGTTTGTGTCCTTTTGACCTACATTTTCCCATTTCCTTTTCTTTACTACCCCTGGTAACCACTATCCTACTCTCTACTCTAATGTATTCAAACTTGCTTTAGATTACAATGAGATAGAACAGTATTTTTCTTTCCATGCTTGTCTTATTTCACTTAGAATACGTCCTTCAGTTTCATTTGTGTAGTCACAAATCGCAGTATCTCCTATTTTAAAGCTGAATAATATTCCACTCCATATTTCTATCACAATTTCTATATCCATTCATCCATTGACGGACACTTGGGTTTTCTCCATATCTCACCTACTGTGAATAATGCTGCAATGAACATAGGAGTGCAGATAGCTCTACGAAGTGCTGATTTCAACTAGTAGGAATATACCAAGTTTTTAATAAGGTAGTACTATTTTTAACTTTTTTATTATCCTCCATACAGTTTTCTGTAATGTCTATCCTAACTTACATTCCCCCCACCACAGTGTACAAGATTTCCTTTTTCTCCACCTCCTAGACAACACTTGTAATCTCTTGTCTTTTTAATAACAGCCATTCTAACAATAGCAAAGTGATATCTCACTGTGATTTTGTTTTGCATTTCCCTGATGGTTAGTGATATTGAGCAAATTTTCATGTACCTGTTGGCATTTTTGTTTCTTCTTTGAAAGAAACTGTTTATGTCTTTGCTCATGTTTCAATTGGTTTATCTGGATTTGTTTTTCAGTTTTTGCTATGCAATTGTCAATTTCATTATATATTTTGGCTATTAACCCTTTATTATACATGGTTTGCAAATACTTTCTCCTAGTCCATAGGTTGCCTTTCATTTTGTTGATTGTCTACTTGGCTGTAATGAATATTTTTAGTTTGATCTGGTCTCACTTGTTTATTTTTACTTTTTCTGCATATGCTTTTTGTGTGATATCCAAATAAATCATTTCCAAGTCCAACATCAATTTTAGTATCAAGAAAACACATCTCTATGTTTTCTTCTTAGAATTTTACAGTTTCAAGTGTTATGTCTTGAGTTAATTTATGTGTACCATACAGATAGGGATCTATGAGGATATCCAGGTAATTTTAAGCACCATTTATTAGACAAACTATCCTCTCTTCTCTGTCTCTTCTTGGCACACTTATTGAAAATTAGCTAACTGCATATTCTTGTGTTTATTTCTGGGCTTTCTATTCTGCTACATTGGTCTATATGTCCATTTTTATGCCACTGTTATATGATTTTGATTACTATGGCTTTGGAATGTAATTTGAAATCAGGAAATGTGATGCCTCTAAATTTGGTTTCCTTTCTCAAGATTTAAGTGGCTATTTTACAGCTTTGTTGTTCTGTACAAATTTTATCATTCTTTGTTAAATTTTCTATGAAAATGCCATTGAATTTTTGACAGGGATGGCATTAAATCTGTATATCATTGGGTTGTATGTAACATTTATTTATTTTTTTATTTCAGGTTATTATGATGGTATAAACAATAAGTTTACAGTGTTTGTGTTTGTTTGGTAAGGTTTTTGTTGTAGCTGTGCCCCTTCACCCAGAAAGTGTGCCATATACCCTTATACTGTGCCCATTAGGTTAGCACATTCTTCCAGTCCATTAACATGAGTTATATTTTTATACATTTGTGTTTTCTCACCATTTTTGTTGATGTTTTATAATTTTTCACGTACAGATCTTTCACTTACTCAGTTAAATTTAATCCTAAATATCTTTGGGATAGTATAGAATTGAATTATTTTTAAATTTCAGAATATTGTGGGGATATAAATATTCTGGTAGATTGCTTTTGTGCAGTTTGAGTCACAGTTATAAGTGTGCCTACTGCCTGGGTAGAGTGCACTGTACCCACTAGGTGTGAATTTACACATCCTCTTCTCCCCCACCCCACATGCTTACTTTCTGTTAAGTTTCACTATTGTATGTACACACAAGTATTGATGGATTAGTTCTAATTTAATAGTGAGTACATGTGGTGTTTGCTTTTCTATTCTTGTGATACTTCACATCAAAGAATGGTCTCCAGCTGAATCCAGATTGTTAAAAAAGGTATTAGCTCACCATTTTTTTTCCAGGGGTGATTAGTACTCCATGGTATAAATATACTATGTTTCTTAATCCACTCATATGTTGATGGGCTTTAGGGTTAATTCTGGAATTGAGTTCTTGATTTTTTTTTATATAAAGTTATTGGTTTAAAGAAATGCACCTATTTTGTATGTTGATTTTGTATTTTGCTACCTTATGGAATCATTAATTAGTTTTAATAGTTTTTTGTGGAGTGTCTAGGGTTTTATACACATAGCACCATGTCATCTTCAAACAGGGATAATTTTACTTCTTCAAATTTGGATGCCTTTGATGTCTTTTTCTTACCTGATTGCTTCTGCTTGTGCTTGGAACACTATGTTAAATAGAAGCTATGAAAGTGGACATCTTTGCCTTGAATTTGATCTTAGAGACCAACTTTCAGTTTTTCTCCTTGAAAACGACATTAACTGTGGACTTTTCATAGGTGGCCTTCATTATGTTAAGGAAATTTCTTCTTTCACTTTTTTTTTTTTTTTTTTTGGAGTTTTAACATGAAAGAATGCTGAAATTTATCTAATACTTTTTCTGCATCTATTGAGATTATCATGTAGTTTTTACATTTCATATTGTTATTCTGGTATATCACATTAATTGATTTATATATTTTAAAGCAAATTTGCTCTCAAGCATATATCCTGCTTGGTCATGATGTACAATGTTTTTGATGTACTATTAAATTCACTTTCCTGGTTGAGAATTTTTTTTTTAATTTTTGATAATTTTTTTAATTCATTAGAGATATTGGCCTATAGTTTCATTTGTTTATATGTTTTTGATTGGCTTTGATATCAGAGTGAGGCTGGCCTCACAAAATAAGTCTGGAAGTATTCTTTCACTTTTGTTTTTTGGAATAGTTTCAGAAGAATGGGTAATAATTTTTTTGTCTTTGATAGAATTCTACTGTGAAGCCATCTTGTCCTGGGCTTTTCTATCTGGGGGAAGTTATGAGTGGATTAAGAAACATAGTATATTTATACCATGGAGTACTAATCACCCCTGGAAAAAAAATGGTGAGCTACTTCAATCATTTTATTTGGTATTAGCCACAGACTTTCTATTTCTTTTCTGCTTTACTCTTGGTATGTTGTATACTTGTGGGAATTTACTTCCTCTAACTTACCTCATTCCTTGGTGTATAATTGTTTTTAATAGTCCCTTAGGATTCTTTTGATTTCTAAGGCATCTGTCGTTAGTCTCATCTTTCATTTCTCATTTTATTTAGTTGAGTTTTATACTTCTCTCTTATAGTAAGCCTAGCTAAGTGGTTGTTGATTTTGTTTATTTTTTAAAAAAACTCTTAATTTTGTTGATTTTTCCTATAGTCTGTTCTCTATTTGATTAATTTCCCCTCTAATCTTTATTAATTTTTCTCTTGCCAACTTTGGGTTTAGTTTATTCTTCTTGTTCTAACTCTTTGAAGTATAATGTCAGGTTGTTTATTTAGGAAGTTCATTCTTTTTAAATGCAAATGTTTATTACTTTAAATGCTTCTCTTAATACTGTTTTTGCTGCAACTCATAAGATTTGGTAATTTTTATTTTCATTCTCATTTATTTAATTGCCTTTTGATTTCTTCTTAACCCAATAGTTGTTAAAGAGTATATTATTTAGTACCCATTTATTTGTAAATTTTCTAATTTTATTATTTTATTGTTAATTTCTGATTTCATCACATATAATCAGAAAAGACACTGATATAATTCCAATCTTTGTAAATTTGTTAAGACTTGTTTTATAATTGAACATGTTGTGTGTTGTAAGGAGTTCCAAGTACACTTGAGAAGAATGTATATTTTTCTTCTATTGCATAAAAAGTTTTGCAACTTTTTAAAGTTTTGTCTGTCAACTCCATTTAATCAATACTGTTGCTCAAATCCTTCATTTCTTCATTGATTTTTATCTGTATATCATATTTACTGTGGAAAGGGGAGTATTGTTTTACTATTATTAGTGTGTTGCTGCCAATTTCTCCTTTTAGACTTGTCGATTTTTTAATGTATCTAGGCTGTCAGATGTTAGGCATAGATATGTTTACAATGTTTAGGTGTTCTTTCTGAATCCACTTTTTTTGTCAGTATGTACTGATCTTTTTTGTCTCTAGAGATAGTTTTTGACTTAAAATCTACTTTTGTGAAATTATAGCAACTCCTAATTTCTCTTGGTTTTCATTTGCAGAGGAGTACCTTTTTCTATCCCTTCAATTTTATCTTATGTTTGTCCTTGAATCTAAAGCGAGTTTCTTGTAGACAATTTATAGTTGAATCTTGTTTTTACAATCTATTCAGGTACTATTATGTTTTGGGGGGGTATTTAATCCATTTATATTTAAAGTAATTATAATCCTTTGATAAAAGAGGATATGCTATTGTCATTTGTTAACTGTTTTCTGTTTCCTTATGGTTCTTTTGCCCTTCTTTTTCTTTCCTGTTGTCTTCTTTTGAGTTTGTTTGCATTGCTAAATTTTGATTTCTTTTTCTTTTATGTAAATTCTACAGATGTTTTCTTTGTGGCAAGGATATTACGTAAAAGATCTTATAGTCAAAACAGTCTATTTTAAGCTAATAACGTAATGTCTCTTACATGTAAGAATTCTCCATTTTTACCTTTATTTATAATGGGAGGATTATAGGATATTTATAGATAGCAATAAGTTTTTTAAAAAAAGAGTATTCAACCTGTATCCCTAAGCTCCATGAATTATTGAGGCACTAGTAAAGGTTTTTGGAGACACTTTGAAGCATGTATCATAAGAGATGGAATGCTGCCACTTGATCACAGATAATCTCATCGGTTATGTATTATTAGGGCCAAAGGTTTTGGTGTCAAATGGGCCTTGGTAGAGCAGAGATTCATCTTTATCCCTATCCTATCAAGATAGTTATCCACTGGTGATTACTATAATGAAGAGAGTTCAAGGTGTCAGGTGAGGCAGCATCTGCTGTCTAGCACCATCCAGCAGCTTCTGCTGTCCCTAGGGGAGCTAAGGCCAAGCAGACATAAGCACTGCATGAGGCCAACACCAGGCAAGAACAGAAGAGTGGCCTACACATGAGACCACAGAGAGCACGGGAGCATCAAAGCCAGGACAGGCAGCCAGGAAGACCTTTTCATGTGTAAAGGGATGGAGAAGCCATAAGTCCTCTTAAGATGACGTATGTTGCTGGGAGGAAAATAACAAGTGTTTGAGATAGAAGGTGCACATCTTAAATCACAAGTGGAATAAGTATGTGAAGTCATGTGGATGATCCAGCAAGGAGAGGCTAAGCCACAGAGAGCAGAGGGAAGAGGGGAAATGAGGAAAATATGCGTGCGACTTTGGCTCCTGCAGAGCACAAAGGCACCGCCACTCCCAAATCTTAAATAAAAGCCCCTGTGTTCCTAAGTCTTTTAGGTACGTGTAATTTCTTCTCAGAACCTGAAAACAGGCTCAAGATTTCCACCTGAGTTACTACAGTGCTGAGTGGAGGCAGAATGCTTACTGACAGGTCCCCATCGGGCAGAGAAAGCCTTGGAGCTGTGAGTTCCCCCACTAGGAGCTTGGCAGAGCAGGAAGAAAACTTGAGCTGATAGATGGTATCTGGTGGCCTTTCAGAATTAAATTGCATCATGACTATTACACTTTCAGTGGCCTTTTCTTCTTTCCTCCTTATGGGGCCTGAGGGTTTATATGAGCGCTCTTTGACTTGTATTTTGTATTTACAGAACTTGACTTGCCTCTTGAGGACTTAGGTGAAAAGTCTGCCTTCCACTTGCTAGTTTCAGTTTTTTTGTTGTTGTTGATTTTTTTTTAATTGTTGGGGATTCATTGAGGGTATGAATCCTAGGTGCTAGCTTCAGTTTTCATAGCCTCTTTGCTCCTGAGTAGACCCCTTAACTATTTTTTCTTCCACTTCTCCAAATATACACCCTTCTAGACCTTCCTGACCCTTTTCTGAGGCAAAAGGGGAAGGAGGATGAAAGAACATGGTATTTATTTCTAGGGGGAAAGCTGATTGCATGAATTCATGATATTCATCTCTTAAATAATTCAGGCTCTTTCTAGCTTGATCATGGGTATCGGTGGCCTCCCATCATCAGCAGTAAGCTGCTCTCCATTCTTCCCATTGTTTCTCATTACTCCGCTTTATCCACAGACTCACAGGCTTTCTAACCTAAAGAAAAATAAGCACAGCATAGAACCTCTGCTATAGGACCAAACATATTGAAATGACTTTTTATGAAGATATTGAAACAATGTATAAGAAAGACATGAAGATTGTTTCTCCTGAGGGTTCAATTATTTAGAGAGCCTGTAGCAAACTTTGATTGATAAATCCAACCTTTCCTTTTCTGGCAATAGTTGATCACACTGTGATGAAAACAAGTTAGAGAATGGAAAAATAATATTTGGATTTCAACAAAATAATGAAAATGCAGGGACTGACTTTGACTTTTGCAAGGTGAGAAAAGATTTCTCATTTTGATTGTGTGATGGTGGGAATCTCTTTCAAAAACCTGGCCAGACTGTATGATGCATTTCAAAATCAACATTTTTAAATATAGCCATATATCCCCGATACAATTTCTTGGTCCCTACGGTGAATGATGAAACACATTTCAGAGTGGGGGCCCTGTACATGAAACTGAAAAACATAATTGGGAAGTAAGTAATAGCTAAAAGTATGGAAGTGGCAGCAGTTTGCTGAAATGTTTTCTACTACCCAATTGATTGCCTAAAATGTTACCTGTCCAAATTTAGGCAGGTAGGTCTTACTAATTCATTAGGGGGTTTAGTCCTATTAAGACCTAGGTATGCATTGTTAAACCCTACTTTGGCGGTTCAGAAGCTATAATCAGGCTTCTTTTATACCTTTGCTACTATTTCCTATGTGTCATACTGAATTTCTTGAAAAATATAGTTGCATGAGCTTGGAATGATACTGTATCATTGCACCTCAGTTTCCCTTTCTGTTAATATCTATGTGTCTTATTAGTCCTGCTGAAGAGAATGTTCTGTAATAAATGAAAATTTCTGTTCTGTTCAATGTGGATTTATTAGTCACTGTTACTAATAAACACTGGAAATGAGCTACTGTGACTGTAAAAGTGAATTTTTAATTTGATTTTCTAAGTTTGTCTAAATACAAATAGCTCCATATGGCTAATGTCTACCATGTTTAAAGTATAAATTTAGATGATTAGTTTAAGTATACTCTTTATAGGCAGCACCTGTGGCTCAAAGGAGTAGGGCGCTGGCCCCATATGCTGGAGGTGGTAGGTTCAAACCAAAAACTGCAAAAAAAAAAAAAAAAGTATACTCTTCACTCTAAAACTCTGTCATTCATTAACTCAACCTAAATATTTTTGCCGGTGACAGGTAGAAAATAATTTATATTTTATTTGAAATATTTTGCAAGTCTTGCAAAATCAGAACATTATATTATATAGAACATTATATTTTTTATAAATGCCCTTTGTTTTATGAAACTTTAATAGTTTTGGAGTTTCCCACTCTCAGCACCACCTTTCTGATTTTAAAAAATATTGTAGATGAACAAGGACTATTTCAAGAGATTACAAAAAGAAACCTTCGCTTATATTTAATTTCATTATGAGAATGCTCAAAATGCTAAATTGCTTAAAGAGAAAGCCAGGACTTTTGAAAACTGCATTATTTTCTACATGTAGCTGGAAAAACATTGAGTGTTTGTTCTTAAAAAAATAAGAACAAACTCCCAAACTATAACCTCAGCACCACAGGTCCATGTGCTCAGGACTTCTTGGGTGTGTCTCTGGATCATTACCTTCAAATTTGGCTCAGAATAAACCGCCTTAAATTATTAAAAAAAAATCAATTAATAAAAATAATCTTTAAAAATTGTACACCTGTTTTTAAACCTGATTGGCTGTTCAAAGGTTTCTCTTTATCTTTTTCATCATGATTGGATTTTTTTTCTTCCATTACTTATCCCTTATTACTGATTTGACTCAGTAAACAAATGCATGTGTGTCTGTGTTTGCCAATAGGCTATATGTTCTTTGAAGTTAGCAATTATATTTATATCACAATCTTCCTGAATATCACAATATCCACTACTAATTCAGGTAAAAGATATGAGACAAAATTTAAAATGTATTATGATCAAAAACATTTAACTAATCAACCAAAAATCAAAAACAAACCCTGTCTTTCATAAGCCAGAAAATAAAAAAGAGAAAATTCCTAGCGCAAAACCTTATCTCTAACAACTATCATTGTATTTAGAACATGCATGTGACAATTTATTTTAAATATTTCCTTATCAAACAGTTTGAACCTAGGCCTAAAAGAATTGGTCAGAAGGAAAAATTATCATTTGGTCTGAACAGATGGATCATTTATTCAAAATTATTATAAAAGGAAGTAGAATTTCAGACATTCACTCCTGATCTAATCCACTGAACCCACTGTGTTACAATTGACACTATGGCTTTACTGGAGATAAGACATAGTCAGTAAACTGGATTGTTAGCATGAGTATAGTCCTATCTGCAGAAAAATATACAGACTGGCATGTATTCACTAATACATAGAAATTCTTCATGTATCTGGAATTGTTAGGGAGTAAGGTATTGCATATTAA
The DNA here is from genome assembly GCA_963573935.1 of Arctocebus calabarensis. NCBI lineage: Eukaryota > Metazoa > Chordata > Mammalia > Primates > Lorisidae > Arctocebus > Arctocebus calabarensis. The sequence goes on from CAUYON010207557.1 coordinate 42,378, forward strand.
GAGATTTTTTTTTAAAACTACAAATATAAGGAAGACTATTTTAACCAACACTCTTAGTAGATGATTCTGAATTTATGAAATTTATACATTGGTATCTGTAACATTTCCATGACAAGTGGGTCATAAGTTCAATCGACATTTGTATTATTAACATAGATGGAGACAAGAGGAGCATGTTTGTTAAAATTGAAGATGACATATTACTGGCAGGGATAAGTAATGGAAGAAAAAAAATCCAATCATGATTAAAAACAATTGGTGAGCTTGTGCTTGGGTTCAAAAAGAGATACCACAAAGACAATGAGAGATTCCCATGAAACTGGCGGTTTCTCCCCTTTTTTTCTGTACCTCAGTGTGTTCCAGAGACAGTTTGAAACTGCTTGCAAAGCCACCTCTGTTGCTCATTTTCTCTCACATAAACTTTGCAATATGTCTATAAGGTACATAGTGCTGAGGTAAAATATAAGTTATCATACTGAGATCTGTCATAAAAATAGAACAGAAGAGGTGGTCCTGGGAAGACAGTGGAACAGGAAGCACCAGGAATCCGTGTCCCTGCAAAGATAACAATGGCACTGGCAAAGCCAATCTGAGCGAACAACAGTGGTCTCCCCCTCATCTGTGCTTTCTCTTTTCTCAATTTTAAGCATATTAAAGGGAGTTTCATAAGTAAATAATTCATAAGTTTTAAAATGCATACCATTTGGAGAAATGTGATGGAATCTCACACCATCCCATCTCATGCCACCCAGGACATGAATCGTTCTATGTACACCCACTGGTTACTTAGTACTTGGTCATCAGATTTAAAAAATAGTATATATAAAATTTGGTAATATCTGCAGGCCAGTAAGAGTTTTAGAACATATCCTGCTTGGATATGGAAAGATTACTGTGTTTTTGAACTCTGAGGTCTGTGAAAGGCTTGACCACTTCCAGGGAGAGGTTTGAATGGTAAATTGAGATTAGTTTTAGTTATTAGTTTAGCAGGGGTCACTCATCTCTCACTCACCCCCATGCCTGGTGGCTATGCATGTGTTCATGGGGTAGTTTGTGCACAGTTTGTGGGACCCACAGTAGGCAGTAAGGACCCTGTCTTCCCAGTGTCAGTGGTTTATGTTCCGACCTGAAAGCTGCTTGTGATCAGGGAGGTGTAAAAATGTAAGTGAGCAGCCATCATTGCACCTGAGTGCCCTTGTTGCAAGCTGCTCTTATTTAAACAAAAGCAACTTCCTGCGGACTTAACAAGATGGTGCCTTTTCTTATCTTTATTTTTCTCTTTTTTCCCTTTTTGAAGCTAGATGTATGAGACTAATACATTCCAAAGCAACTATGTATACAGGAGAAATTAGAAAATCATCATGCATACCCAGGGAAAGGTACAGGCATAGAAAAGACCTAAGGACATCTTAAGTTTATGCCTCAGGTTGATCCTTGGTATAGTGCAGAGTTTTTCAATCTTTTTAATTTCATGGCAGACTCGAACCTATAGTTAAACTTCGGTGGCACACTTCAGTTATGTTGGTTAAAAATGTTTTTTAAAAAAGAATATACTTACATGCTTAAACTTATTTTGAAAGTAATTTAATTAATAATCTTTAAAAATTAAAGATACACCAGCGAGCCCTGAGATACCAGTTAAAAATCAATGGTACAGAGATAGACAAAAAAAATCAAAACCATACCATAACTAACAAAACCAACTCCAAAACTAGTAAACCTTAAGGAAAGAAGAAAATTTGATTATCAGAGTTACCCTATTATAAATTCAAGTGTTCAATTTTCAACAATAACAAAAACATCACAAGTTATACAAAGAAATGGTAAAAAAAAAAAAAACACTACAGAAACTGTCACTGAGAAAGATGAGATGGCAGACTTATCATACAAAGACTTTAACACAACTATCTGAAAAACTCAAAAAAAAATGAGAAAAGCCAAGAAAATGATGTATAAGCAAAATGGATACATCAATAGATTTAAAAACCTAGAAGAAATCAAAAAAATTCTAGAGCTGAAAATTATAATAACTGTAATAAAAAAATCACTAGAGGGACTCAAAGACATATTTAAGTAGATGAAAGAGTCATTACACTTGAAAATAGGGCAATTGAAATGATCAATTCTGAAGAACAAAAAGAAAAAAGATTAATGACCAGAGTCTGAAGGTAACATGACACATCATCAAGCAGACCAACACATGTCATGGAAGTCTCACAAGAAGAGTGAGGAAGGGGAAGAGGGATTATTTGTAAAAATAATGGCCAAAAACTTCTCAAATTTGATGAAAGATGTGAATGTAAAAATTCAAGAAGCTCAAAAAGCTCCAAGTAGGATGAACTCAAAGTAATCCATACTAAGACATATTATAATCCAATTATCAAAGTACAAAGACAAAGAGAAAATCAGCAGCAAGGCAGATGATTTTGTAAAACTATCAGTGGACTTTTCATTAGAAATTTCGAGGTCAGAAGGTCATATTTAAAATTCTAAAAGAAAAAATTCAACTAATGATCTCGTATCAAACAAAACTATTCTTCCAAAAGGAAGGAGAGGGCGGCACCTGTGGCTCAGCGAGTAGGGTGCCGGCCCCACGTCCCGAGGGTGGCTGGTTCAAACCCAGCCCCAGCCCAACTGCAAAAATAAATAAGTAAACAAAAAGGAAGGAGAGACTAAGACATTCCCAAATAAACAAAATCTGAGAGAGTTTGTCATTAGACCTACCTTGAAAATAATGTGAAAGGGATTACTATAGGTTTAAATAAAAGGATGCTAGACAGTAACTTGAAGCCATATAAATAAATATTTCAGTGAAGGTAAATATATAGACAATTACAAAAAGTCTATTATTGTAATAATAATTTGTGACTTCACTTTTTATTTTCTACTTGATTCTAATCATTCTACATGATTGCCAATACATTCCAAAAACATTTACAGTAGAACCTCTATAAGTTTACCACTCAAGGGACTATAACAAACTGGTCTACAGACAGAGGCGGTCATCATAAGAAACGAGGCCTACTGTACTGATACGTACATTGTATTGCATGTCTAGTCTGTGAAAATTAGGTCAACTTAAGGAGGTAGTCAACGTAAAGAGGTGGCCAACTATGGGGATTTTATTATATTAATTTAAAAGATAGCACTATTGTAATTTTGATTTGGATTTCCATATTTTGTTTTCTACATAACTTAAGAAACTAATGTATTAGCAATAATTATTAGTTGGTGGGACTGCAAAATGGTCCAACCTCCATAGAAAGAAGTATGGAAATTCTTCAAAAAATTTAAAATAGACTTACCTTTTGATCTTGCAATCCCACTACTGGATACTCAAGTCTCTCTTACTCAAAGGAAAAAAGAGACATCTTATTTAAAAAGACATTTGCACTCAAATGTTTATAGCAGCACAATTCATAATCACAAAGATGTGGAAATAATCCACATACCCATCAATTGATGAACGGATCAATAAAAACTGAAGCATCACAAAAAATGGAAAAACAACCACTAATGTACTAGGTACTATGTACATGGAAACTATTTGATCAGCACTTTTGTGCTCATAGGAAAGCAAATCTCAGTGAAATTCACATGAAGGAGAGAAGGGTATGGGTAAATTCCCACCTAATGGTTCATCACACTGGTACATGGCACACTTTCTGGGTCAGAGGCACATTTATAACTTTGATTTTAAATATACAAAAGCAAATTAGGTAACCAGAATTTATGTACCCCTGCAATATGCTGAAAAATGTTTAAGTAAAAAGAAAGAAGACGGCTTGGCACCTGTGGCTTAACGGGCTAAGGCGCCAGCCACGTACACCTGAGCTGGCGGGTTCGAATCCAGCCCGGGCCCGCCAAACAACAATGCTGGCTGCAACCAAAAAATGGCCGGGTGCTGTGGTGGGCACCTGTAGTCCCAGCTACTTGGGAGGC
>CAUYON010207558.1:0-15352 GCA_963573935.1 Arctocebus calabarensis
AATTATGTACATTGGTGCAATCACAGGGCACGATTCATATACATTCAAAAATATTTTGATCATACTGTTACAGATATCCTTCATGGCATTTCCTTGATCACTATATAAAGACATTAATACTCTACCTTTAATAAGTTTCGCCTGATATATATTATTTGGTTCATATTCATTTTTAACTTTTAAAATTCAAGAGTTTTTATACATATGTATACACAGAAAAATGTACTAATCTTACGTATACAATTTGATGAATTATTTCACGTACACACCTTAGTAAGCAAAACTAAATTAAATAACAGAGTGTTATGAGACAATGCCTAGCTTTCCCAATAATTCTCTCTCTCTCTCTTTTTTTTTTTTTTTGCAGTTTCTGGCCTGGGCTGGGTTTGAACCCGCCACCTCCGGCATATGGGGCTGGCGCTCTACTCCTTTGAGCCACAGGCGCTGCCCAATAATTCTCTTTAAAACACACACACACTGACGTTTAGTAAATTTACTGGGCAGGATATGTATCAGCGTTGGCCATTTTTGGTCAGTATTCTCTGGCAAATAATCTACTCCTAAAATGTTACATCAGGCAAGTTGGCTTGAAATGTATCTATATTGGCTGTATTTTATTATCCTGTTTTTCTACCTGGGGAGATTCAAGTAGGTATGTGCTGGATCTCTTGATGTCCTATATAATTTTCTTTCTAATTACTTTTAGTTCTTTGTTCCAATCTATAAAGTTCTTTGTTTGCTTTTTTTTTCATTTCCATCTTCTTTGCTCTTTGCTATTTTTTTTGTACATTCTTCAGCCTTTTAATTCTGCCTTAATTCTGTTATAGTATTTTCCGTCTACTTCTTTTCTAAAGTCCGTCAGATTATGTTTTGTTTCTACTGTGGTTTTTTGTCATTTCTTTTTAATTAAAACCTTTCATTAGGGGATAATTCATCAAACTTTTGATACAATTCATAGTGAAATATGTGATTACAATTTTTATTTACTTTATCGATGTTTTGTTTTTAATGCTTTTCTTTGTTTCTAAGTTTTATTGCTATTTTTCCTCTCTAGCTTACAGTTTGCTCTAGTCCTTTGCTAGATCTTTTTAATTAACCTTTGATTTCATTATACTTAAATAATAAATGAATTGATGGAATTGATGGAATTGTCCCTGTATCTGCCGTGTATATTGGCTATGCAAAGAGGGGTGCCCAGAGGGTTCCACGGCAGCTGGTGATCACAGCCCAGAGTTTTTGTGGGGTACCATGGCCAAGACTTTTTGTTAACAATTGAACTTCAGAACACCATGCTAGGACAGGGAGTTATATTATGCCGTGGTAGCAACAGAAAGATGTAAATTTCTTTGTTCCTCTTTTCTCCACTTTCGTGGGGTAGATATACCTTGAAGTCTGAGGAAACATCTGTTCTCTTTGTACTCAACACACGTGCACACGCACTTCAGCCAATAACGGCAGGACAGAAAATGCAACGGCACTATGTCAGTAGTTGGCTGATTAAGTCCTTCTTACCGTTTAGAAAACAGGAGGCAGAGGCAATAGCAGGCAGATCTTTATCCCCCTGCCATAGTTTGTACCTCAGTTGTTTTAATATCTCAGATGAGCAAACAGATTTGAAGTAACATAAGGTAATTGAAATATGTGAAATAGTCAAAGTAACATCATGAATTCACACATAACTGGAGGTGAATAAATAGAGAATAGATGGCCTTATTTATTTCTGATATAAGTGGTGATAAAATGACTGTATTTGAATTTTATGGAATAGACTAAGTAATCAGACTTAAAAGTGTCACTTCCTTTAATTATGATGTGTTTTATGCTATAATCACAGAATCTAGGCTTCCAATTCAAAATTATTCTAAATAATAACTTTTCATAAATAGCTTTTGAGTAATGCATTTTATAAGTAAGATTATGGTCAACTAGTACACCTGAAAATGTATTCATCATAAAACATTTTACTACGTGGCTTAAGACCATGAATATAAAAATGCAGTGTCCCTGCCTTCCTGATTTCATATTTACTAGGGACGATAAATATATCTAAAAGCAATGGGGATACAGTGTGGATAAGGGCGAATGAGACATTGATCCTGACTAGGGAACCAGAGAATACTTGTGTTGGGGAATTGTGGGTGGGGAAGGACAGATATTGCAAAGCAGAGTAAGGGGAAAGGCCTCTTAAGGACCTTTGAGCATGTGGTCTGCTGGAGTCTGGTGAGCGCCTGGGACAGCCAGAGAGTAATATGTGAGGGCGATCTGCAGCTAGGGGGACATTTTCCTAAGTGACTCAGAATTTTCAAATTGAAAGATCAAAATGCTCATCAAGATCATTTTGCAAATGTAGAAATTAAAAACGAATTAACTCCCCAGATGTCTCAGAGTTACAATCTTGGAGATTGTGCTGGGACTCCAAGCATGGACTCTGCCTCTTGCCTTCTCAATCCGTGCACTCCTTTTGAAGACAATGATCAAACTGAAGAAAGCCTTGAATGCCAGGGAAGAAATACGGAAAGTGTCTGGGAATATTGGATCTAAAATTTGAATCCAGTAGAGGAAAGAGGAGACAGAAGCGAGGAGACCAGGAAGGCAACATCTGGATCGTCTGCCTCTGTTCCGTGTCGAGGTCTCCCAATGCTCTGGGGAGCCAGAGTGTTTGCTGCAATGTTTATTATCCTTTTAGTTTAAGGAAATGTATGGAAATGCAGAAAAATGGAAGCACTTATGTATATGTTTGCCCTGTGGAGGGACCGTCACGAAGAGCAGAATCAAGACCTGCCCATCTCTGATAAAGGTCTATCCAGCTTTGCCCTCTGGACTCAGCCTGGCCATGTCGTGTGTACTTCCCTCCGTCTTTGGACACGTATCTGAAAGGCCACCCCTTGGAAAGGAAATAACAATCTAAAGCAAAATGAGGACTTTACACAGGAATGAGACCAACACAGATTGAAACTCATTGCTATGAGTTCTGGCAGTATCAGGACAGAGCGCAGCCTTTCATATTTTATCACTTTTTTCTCCCCCATTGAGAGCTAAATAGGTTTCAAGTTCATCTTTTGTCTAAGCAATCAATTCTCAAGAAAACTGGCTGTCAAGCCTACAGCCTGAAGAAAATAAAAAGAGGAATATCAATAAGCATCCTGCTGTGTTGTCCTTTATAAATGGTCAGATTTATGCAGTGTATGCCTGCTACATATTTTCTGAAACTAAGCAGTTGGCCTCTGGAGACAAAAAAAAAAAAGAACCACCCACTTTAAAGACCTTGGCATTTACCTCTGGGATTAATTAGATTTGGGGTGTTCTAAATTAAAGACAAATTAGAATAAAGGAAAATGATGGTATTCAATCACAATATGTTTCTGAGTTTATTATTGCTAAAGTCTTGCTCGACTTGAGGTGATGGTACGATTATGAGAAGGGCAGTTACTTCATAATTGGGTTTTCATTTCCCCCCAATTACCGGGTACCACAATGGGTACAGTTCAAAATAAATGCAAATAACGTCCACAATTATGAGCTTTTGGGTTAAGTGCGCATATAATTTTCTACTGGTTGCAGTTCTGCGGTGATTCCAGGCACAGTGCATTTAGCAGTAATTAAAATAACTGTGCATCACAATCAAATAATTACCTTTGGGAACTGATGCAAGTCCATAATCAACTTGATTTTTGTCATGCTCTAAGTAAAAGCTTTTCTAGTGTTTTAAAATCTAGACGTTTACTTTCACTGAGAGATCAAGGTTTTGAGGTTTCAGAGAGCGTATCGTTTGGTCAACACTAAATGTGAAAGTAAATGGAATTCTTTTGAATGTCAGAGCTTGATAAGCCTGAAAACATAAACTTCACTAAATGATTGATTTCCTAGTAAACCAAAAAAAAGAAAATAGATAGGCCCCGGCGCCTGTGGCTCATCGAGTATGGTGCTGGCCCCATATACCAAAGGTGGCGGGTTCAAACCCAGCCTCGGCGAACTGCAAAACAGAAAAAAGAAATAGCCAGGTATTGTGGCAGGCACCTGTAGTTCCACCTCGGGAGGCTGAGGCAAGAGAACTGCCTAAGCCCAGGAGTTGGAGGTTGTTGTGAGCCGTGTGATGCCACAGCACTACCGAGGGCAATAAAGGGAGATTCTGTCTCTAAAAAAAAAAAAAAAAAAAAAAAAATAGATAGTTGTGACTGCATTGCTATGATTAAGATGTTCAGTATGTAAATCAGATTGTTCCATAGCTTTCTGTTGTACATTCATCATTAAAGAAATTTACAGAAATGTGCATAATGATAAATTGAAAAAGCACAAGAAAATGTCATCTTCATTTTTTTCATTTTAAAAAATGTGTTTATATTCATGAGGCACAGGTTAAATTTTGCTATACTGATGTATCTCATCGTAGTGTGCTTTAGTGTACCCATCACTGGGGCGACTCCCATCATCCCTACCAGGCACTCATCTGTCATGCACCTGCCTCTGTGCCCCTTCTCCTCTGAGCAGCCACGGTCCATAATTCCACACTCTGCTTCACGTGTACACGTTATTTAGCTCCCATTGATGAGTGACAACATGCAATATTTGTTTTGAGTAGTTTCAATGAAGAGAATGGCCTTCAGTTTCATCCACATTGCTGCAAAAGACACATTTCATTCTTTTTTATGGCTGAATAATAGTCCATTGCATATATATGTATATAGCTCCAATCCTCTGTTGATGGTCACTGAGGTTGATTCCACATCTGTGCCATTGTGAGTACTGCTGCAATAAATATACAAGTGCAGGTATCTTTTTTACAGATTGATTTATTTTTCTTTGAGTAGGTACCAAGTAGTAGAATTTATGGGTCATGTGATATAATAGTTCCACTTTTAACTCTTTCAGAAGTACTCATGCCATTTTCCATACAGGTTGCAATAATTTACATTCTCACCAATGGTGTATGATGAGTTTTCCTTTCTCTGCATCCTTGCCAATATCTACTATTTGTCTTTTTAATAACAGTCATTCTGGCTAGTGTAAAATGGTATCTAATTGTGGTTTTAATTGCCTGTCTATGATGATTAATGATGAACTTTTTATGTGTACTTGTTGGATATTCATTTCTCTTATTTTGAAAAATATCTTTTCATGTCCTTAGCCCACTGTTCTTTTTTTATTATTCCATATTAATAAGAGGGTACAAACAATTAAGTTACATTATTTGTGTTTGCTAGGTAAAGTCCAACTTATAGTTGAGTCCGTCACCCAGGAGGTGAGTCATATACCCTTACATTGTGCTCATGGGATGAGAGCTTACAATTCCCCCCCATCTCCCTCTTCCCTTTCCCCCTCTCCTCCACTTGAATTTAATAGTGTTTTTCTCTTGTGTGGGTATATAGTTTTTCATCTACTGGTTTCATATTAGGATTGAGTACATTGGATACCTTCTTTTCCATTCTTGTGATACTTTACTAAGGAGAATGTTTTTCACCTCCACCCAGGGAAATACAAGAAATGTAAAATCTCTATCTTTTTCTATGCTTAGTTGGCTTTTTAATGAGGTTTTATTTGGGTTTTCTTTGTTTTGTTTTGCTTTGTTGTGGAGTTGAGTTCCTTCTAAATTCTGGATATTAGTCCCCTATTAGCTGCAAATATTTTCTTCCATTCTTCAATTTTTCCCTTTACTCTCCCAATTATTTCTTTTGCTGGTGCAGAAGCTTTGCAGTTTGATTAAATCCCATTTCATCATTTTGCATATTGTTGCCTATGTCTTTAAGGCCTTAGTCGTGATGTCTTTTCTTTGACCCATGTCAGAACTAGTTTTACCTATGTTTTCTTTTAGTATGTTTATTTTTTGAGGACTTACATTCAAGTCTTTAATCTTCTTGAGTTGATTGTCACATACACTGGGAGGTAGGCATCAGTTTCATGCTTCTGCAGGTGGCAATGAAAAGAGTGCCCTTTCCCTAATTTGTGTTCTTATTGACCTTGTCAAAGATCAGTTGGTTATAAACATGTGGCTTTATATATGAGTTCTTTATCCTATTCTATTTATCTATATGTCTAATTTTATAACAGTACCAGCCTGTTTTGGTTGCTGTAACCCTGGCGTATAATTGGAAGTTAGGCAATGTGAAGTCTCCAGCTTTTTTCTTTTTGTTCAAAATTGTTACTGGGCTCTCTTTTTTGGTTCCATATTAACTTTACAATTTTTTTTTCTAATTCTGTGGAAAATGGCATTGGTATTTGATAGAGATTGCAGCTTGCTTTGGCAGTATGGTCATTTATTTTTCTTGTATCTTCTTTATTAGGTAGTTTTTTAGATATGCCAAATTTTACAACTTATGGCTGTCTATATTCTGTACCAGGAGAATCTTTGTTTTACAAATGTTGATTATTATGTAAAAGAGATTTCTTATCAGGCACATTATTTTCAATTGAGAAAATACTTTATGCATTTATTTTATGAAGTGACCATTTAAGTGGATATATCGGTGAATATTTGTGCAAATAGATAGAATGTGTGATTCAAAGATGCCATCTCCAGGATAATCTACTTCTTTATATGTAAATATATTTTTTAAATATGGCTTCATTTGGAAACATGAGCAATAACCCTGTAGCCATAATTGCTATTGGCTTCTCAGTATTGAGCGTTTCCCTTTCTTTTTGGTAATAGAACTCTTATTTCTACCTTAACATGCTGATAACTAGGAAAAGAATACAGTTCCCCACCTCAGTTGCAACTAGATATGGCTGAGTGACTAAGTTCTAACCAATTACATGGTTATAAAAATGCGTAGAGACTTCTGAATCATCTTCTACAAGAGAGTGACTACATTCTTCTTTCTTTTTTTCCATCTTGCTACTTAGAATGAAGATACAGATCCTGGAGCGCTAGCAGTCTAATGGAAACAATAAATAGTCACACCCCAGAGAAGGGAAGTTGGAGAACTGCAGGTAGCCCAGGTTTCTGAGGTTTTGGAAAGTTTCCAGAAAAACTGTATAAACTCCCTTTAAGCATACTTTATATGAGATGGTAATTAACTTATATCTTGTTTTAGTTACTAATATTTTAGATGCCATAGATAGTGGAATCCACTTCTATTGGTACAGATATCAAGCAATAAATTCACTCACAATAAAAGAGAAACGCAACTTTATTAAGAATACATCTTTTAACATGTATTAAAAAAGTGGGAGCATGTTGATTCTATAGCAATGATCATAAAAATATCTTTGAATTTGCATTTTTGAATTATTTTCAAATATGTCACACATAACACCAAATAAATCATTGTTATATATGAGGTCTGGCAATGAGGGTCATAAATTTGCCACTGTGTGCTTGCATTGACAGCACCATAAAAAGAACGTGGTAATGTTTCATAACTTTGTTATACCAGGGTCCTACAGTTTTGTTCATATCAACGTGTGGCGGTGTCCTGCAGAGGGGCATTCATTATTACTGTTGCTTATTTTTGGGTGCCGTTGTGAGAAAGTCAGAGCAATGAACAAACATTTGTAAATTTCTTCTTAAACTTGGCAATAGTGCAAATGAAATTAGGGACATGTTGGTCTAAGTTTATGGAGATAATGCTATGAAGAAAACAGCAGTGTGTAAGTAGATTAAATGTTTTTTTCTGAGAGAAGAGAAAGGGTCACACATGAAGAGAGGTTAGTGTGGTCAGTAATGAGGAGAAGTGACAAACATTGCAAAAATTCATTGACGTGTACATCAGTATTGTCAGTTGACTGTGAGAAGCACAACATACCAAGTAAACACTGATAGGGAAACAGTGAGGAAAATCCTAACTGAAAATCTTTTTTTTTTTTTTTTATTGAGACAGAGCTTCAAGCTGTCGCCCTGTGTGACATCACAGCTCACAGCATCCTTCAACTCCTGAGCTTAAGTGATTCTCCTGCCTCCACCTCCCAAGAAGCTGGAACTATAGGCACCTGGCACAATGCTCAGCTATTTTTTGGTTGCAGCCATCATTGTTGTTTGGCGGGTTCTGGCTGGATTCAAACCCGCCAGCTCAGGTGTATGTGGCTGGTGTCTTAGCCGCTTGAGCCACAGGCGCCAAGCCTGAGAATCTTGGTATGAAAAAGGTGTGTGTGTAAAAATAGTCCTGAAGGAGCTCACCAATGATGGAAACCAAAAATCTGCCAAGACCCTTTGGAGAAGCAAGACAATCTTTCAGGCCTAGTTATCACTGGTGATGAAGCATGGGTATACCCATATGACCCTGAAACAACGTATCAAAGTGAAAATTGAAAGTCAGTCAATTCTCCATGACCAAAATTTTCTGTCAGGGCAAATCAAGAGTTAAAATGATTTAACATAAATAAATAACCTGTCTTGGAGCACCCTCTCTCTTCACCTGATCTGGCCTCTGATCTTGATTTTTTTCTTTACATAAAGATAAAGGAAATATTGAAAGGAAAACATTTTAATGACATTTAGGACATCAAGTGTGATATCATAACAGCTCTTATGGCCATTCCAGAAAAAGTATTCCAAAATCGCTTTGAAAGGTAGGTTAAGCTCTGGCATCAGTGCATAGCTTCGTAAGGAGAGTACTTCAAAGGTGACAACAGGGATATTCATCAATGAGGTATGTAGCACTTTTTCTAGGATGGATTTCAAGAATTGAATTATCAGACCTCATATAACTCTAAATAAACTATTATCCTACCTATCAAGCTATCTATACAACTAGGATACGAAAATTTCTCTAGACCATTGTATTGAATAACTTAAAGTTCTGATATTGTATTTGGTAGTTGATTAGTCAATCATAGATCTTATGTCTGGGAAGCAAAAATAAATATCACCCAGGTACATTTCTTTAGGGCAAACCAACTTTATCATTGAAAGAGTTGAGAAATTCTGCCCTCAAAATGTGTGGATTATATTACTTTGAAAGAAAAATGATATTTTCCATACCTTTTGCATCTTGTTCCTTCCTTTACATCACACACCCTCTTGGCAGGACGGTATTTATTTCATTGATGTTACCAATGAATAAAACCTCTATTTAACAATCACAGAGTATGTTTTCTATGAATTATATAGTATAGCTGTACCTTTGCAAATAAAACACCTTACCAGACCATATTGCAATTTTAAATATTTATTATCTGTGAATTTTTACAACCTGGCTGGATGGAAAGATGTGAGACCCATATGTAGAATAAGAAAAAAATATGCTTGTATAATATGCCCAGCAAAATTTACTTTTTTCATTTTTGTAAAAATAATTCAAGATGAAATGTAAATTTCTTACAAAAACAAAGTAACCGTTGTCCTCAATTAACTTGAAGGTAAGCATTAGTCTCAATAAAATAGCAAGCAACTCTTTTTATAAATATCAGGAAACTGAAGCACAGAATGTTTAAAAATCATAGTAAGTAAATGCTAGAGGTAGATTGGGAATCCATATTTCTTCATTTCTGAACTTGTGTTCCCATGCATATGCTCCAAGGAGTTTTAGAAATGATGAATTATTGATGGATGTCACACTGTTGTTGACTCTTCCGATCAAGAGATTTAAAATTCAATTCCAGCTTGTACAAAAGCTTCAGAACTAATCGTATACACCTGTCAATTTCTTTGCTCTGTCCCTCACCCAAGGAGATTATTACTAAACCTCTATCATTCGTTTTGCTATCACATTCTGCCCCTACTGCGTTCTGGGGCTCACTCTTCAAAGCGGACCCATAATCCTCCCTACATCCCAGTGGATGAAAATAATAGGGAACCAAATCATCCTCAAGGAAATAAGAACTCTGAAGTTTTCATGATAAAACTGGTTTTGGAATTTTAAATTCCCTAATTCATTAATAAGAATTCCTACACTTGCTGCTACTATCCTGAAGCCTATAAATATTGAAGAAGACCAAATGTTTCTCAGAAATATCCACACCTCTACTACATAAATTATTTACAAGGTAATCAGTGATATTAAGCTATGAAAAATAAAAAGAGTGAGAAACTAGTGAACAAAAACAAGTCACTATGAAAATATTTTTGCCGGTTGGTTTGGGGAAAACTCAGAGAAAAACACTTTGTAAATAATTCTATAAAGAGTACCAATCATTTGAACAACTCCTAGATGTTTGTTTCTACTAATAAAACTTTCTAGAAAAAAGTCACATAATAGCCAGGCATGGTGGCTCACACCTATAATCCTAGCATCTGGGAGGACGAGGCAGGTGGATTGCCCTGAGCTTAGAGTTTCGAGACCAGCCTGAGCCAGAGTGAGAACTCTGTCTCTACCAAAAAAAAAAAAAACCAAACCAACTAAACAACAACAAAAAAAACCCAGGCTCTGTGGTGGGCGACTGTAGTCCCAGCTACTTGGGAGGCTGAGACAAGAGAGTTGCTTAAGCCCAAGAGTTGGAGGTTGCTGTGAGCTATGATACTACAGCACTCTACTGAGGGCCACATAGTGAGACTCTGTCTCAATAAAAATATTAAAAAAAAATAAGTCATATTACAGATGCATATCCAGTGGCAGATTTTTAACTGCAGGGGCAGCGGAGGAGAAGGCCAAGTTTGGGTTCTCCATACTTCCTCATGGAGTTCAGCTCTATCACTTGAATCTAACACTAATTCTATGCAACGTATTTTATTTCCTCATGAGAAATAAATAGTATTAGCTGCTTTGTGGTCAGACGACCAGGTTTGTTAACCATTTGTTTCTTCCTCTTTTCTTTCTTTCTTTTTTTTTTTTTTTTTTTAGAAACTGGGTCTCTGCAGACTAGAGTGCTGTGTCTAGCTTATTCCAGTCTGGAACTCTTCACCTCAAGTAATATTCCCACCTTAGTCTCCAAGGTAACTTGGAACTACTGCCACCATACTTGGCTACATTTTCTTTTTTTCATTTTTCTTAGAGACAATATTTTGCTGCATTGCCCAAACTGCTCTCTTGAATTCCTGGCCTCAACTTATCCTCCAGCATCAGACTCTGGAGTAGCAGCTGGTATTACAGGCCTGAGCCATGGCACCCAGCGAACGTTTGTTTCTATATACTGAGTGCTTAAGGTGAAGAGGTTGTGTGGGTTATTGGTTAGGGAAAAAGAAAGATAAAATGAACTAAGTGAGTGATTTAGGGGAAATTTCCAGGATCTGACACCATGGAGTGACATTAAAAAGCCAAAAGCTGGAGCCAGCCGTGGTGGCTCATGCTTGTAATCCTAGTACTTGGAGAGGCTGAGGCAGGTGGAGAGTTTGAGTTCGTGAGTTTGAGAGCAGGCTGAGCAAAAGCAAGACACTGTCTCTACTAAAAACAGAAAAACTGAGGCAACAGGATCTCTTGAGCCCAAGAGTTGGAGGTTGCTTTGAACTAAGATGCCATGGCACTCTACCCAGGGTGACAGCTTGAGATTCTGTTCCCCCCACCCCCCAAAAAGCAAAAAGCTGGGAAGAGTTCATAAGCAAACAGAGGTCCAGAAATAATAATTTTACATATATGACATCAGGAGGTGGAGAAAAAAAACCCAAAAGTGTGATGTAAAAGGAAAAGCAATTTTATTATTATGTGTTTGTCATGTACAGATAGCGTCACTCAGGAAGAACGGCACCACAGAACACTGTGTAATCCGTGGTTGTTATGACTGTGTCTTTGTGCGTTCACATTGGTCTTAGGGAGACATAATGAGCTAGTTGTCAGGAGAGTACTGGGAGCCAAATTTTGCAAAGAGTTCCAGAGAGGGAACTTGTGAATGCTTTCAGGGAAGATCAACAGGGTTTAGACTGGAAAAGGAGAACTCGAAAGGCATGATGTGGGAACTCTGCCTCTGTTGGTCGACAGAGATTGCTTGTAACTGCTGATCTCTGCGTAGTAGAAGTTTCTGGTTTTCCATGTCATTCACATGATGAATGCTTGGTCTAGATCCCTTTGGTCAAGTGTTCTTACACATAGACGTGGCAACTGCCTCCCTACAACATTTCTTTGGAGATTGTCCAGCAGGCCCCTGTGAAGCACTGAATTTAGCCCCTAACTCAGATTTTTTAGTAACATCAGCAAAATCATTATTGTCATCAAATACAAATAACATAGTCTATAAAAACTCAGGTGTATAAGAAATATCCCACTCTTTCTTTTCTATAGTTCTACTTAATGTCTGATTTAAGTTAAGTCTCTGTGTCTGGCAAGGGGGAAAATGGCCAAAAAATTAAACATTCACTTCAGTGCTACGAGGGACCCTAATCATTTATCTACACATCTGTATTTATTACAAAGTTTAGGTGGATTATTGGTTATCTACTATCCTTGGTTAGCTGACCTCATCCTTGGTTACCTCACCTAGTTGTTTGCAGACTAGCTCACACATTCCTCCAGCCCTCCAGGCCCCTGCTGTTTCTGTGTGACTCTTGGGGCAGGAGCATCTTTGCCAGGGATACCGGTAGTCTTATCTGCCTTGGTGCATTTTCTGTTGTTTGAAACAACATGAGTCATGTTGCTATCTGTCAGCACTGCCCCAATCACACCAAGCATGTTTATTCTGAAGAGTCCTCAAACACATACACCTCTTCCCTCTAGTCCACCTTAACTCTGCCATATTTTATCAGATAACTGCTAATTTTCTTAAAAGTTGTTCTAAACATTGCCTGGAACACTGTAGGTTATCAATAAATATTTGATGAATGAATACTTATGTCTTTAAGGATTTTTTTGTTGTTGTTAAGTTTATTCTTAAATAGCTTACCTTTTCCCATGGCTTTTGTAAGTTGGATCTTTTTTTTTCTTTTTTTTTTTTTCAGTTTTTTGCCAGAGCTGGGTTGGAACCCACCACCTCCGGTATATTGAGCCACAGGCAATGCCCATAAGTTGGATCTTTTTATTTTACATTTTTTATTTATTGTTCTTATACATGAAAGTCAAAGTAGATGTGAAAGTGATTAGTATTTGTATATTATTTCATAACCAACCTTTTTTGTGGTTTTATAACTTTATTTGATGTACCTGACAATCATCAGTTAGTTTTCATCCATGTTGACTACAGATTTTTGAAAGTTATAATAGATACAAAGGTAACCAAAGTGTAGTGCTTGTTTGGTGACTCTACATCTTCATTATGTTTTCTGCAGTTTTTTGGCAAGGGCCGGGTTTGAACCCACCACCTCTGGTATATGGGGCCGGTGTCCTACTCCTTTGAACCACAGATGCCACCCTTCATTATGTTTTCTGGACAACCGCACATGGATATGGCATGGGGCATCCCTTATACCTTGCCCAGACAGCTTTATTGAGCCTGGTGTTAATGTGCCCATATGGAGTCCTCATCTCGTTCATGGCTAATTTCCGGATCTCTTTGAGTGCCTGAGCAGCACTCTTCTTGAAGCCCACTCCATGGATGTGCTTGTGAATGTCGACGGTGTGTTCTCAAGTCACCACTTTGTTGATGACAAGCCACCCCTCCTTCTTCTTCTTGCCACCCTTCTTTGCAGGAGACATTCTGCAGGCCCAAGTTGGAAGGAAAGAGCAGGAGCCATAACCAATCTTTTTATGGAGCGCTTAGTGTTTCAAGTACTTTTTAGTTAATTCTCTTAGATTTGCTTAATTTGTAGTAATAATAGTCTTTCCCCCCTTCCCATAATAATATGACATTTCTTTCTCCCACTTAATTGCATCCAGAACAAGTTAAATAATTGTGTCATCCTTGTCTTTTTTCTGATTTTAATGAGAACTCTTCTAGTGTCTGTCCCTTAGTCATAAAGAACCTCCTGTTTAAAATGCATATATTTTTATTATGTTTTTAAAATGTCCACCAATTCAATAAGTTGTACCTAGTTTAAAGTACAACAACAACAAAAAGTTGTTCCAGAGAGCAAATAGTGTCATCTCCTGAATGGACGTTAGCTTTGTGCTAAGTGCAAAAGAAGATAGAAGTTGGTAAACTGCTTGAAATGGTGGTGGAAGAAATATAGGGACAAAACCCCACAAATTAATATCACAAAATATTATTTAGCTTTATATTTATTATTTGCACATCAGATATTCCAGTAAGAAGTATGATTTCTGTTTGTCTAAATTATTATGATTACTTAAGCACCACTAGGCTGACAGCTCAATGACTTCCTTCCTTCTTTAATAGATACCAATTATAAAGATACTTTAAAATAGGGCGACACCTGTGGCTCAAAGGAGTAGGGCGCCAGCCCCATATTCCAGAGGTGGTGGGCTCAAACCCAGCCCCAGCCAAAAACTGCAAAAAAAAAAAAAATAATAATAATAATAATAATTTAAAATTGCAAAAAAACCCCAACTTTAAAATACACGTTGAGAAAGTAGTTGTTATTAATCACAGTAAGGATTGCTTTAAAATTGCTGTAGAGTGAAATATGTAGTATGAGCTCTAAAAGAAAAAAGAGTAAACTTTTCCTTGGATTCCTCCAGGATATAATGTTTGAATGAAAAGCAGGCAACCTAGAGGAACCCAAGATTTACTTGGATGGTGATGAATTTAAACTATCAGCCTATCTTACACACTTTGAAATAAGTTAAAGCTCCCCAAACACATTTTCTGTCAGTTATACAATAGCCAAAAATTTCAAATGTTTTTTTGTGGTGTTTGCTTTTGGTGCTTGAAGGTATTTTGGCTAGGCGAATTGGTATTTGGGAAATTTTTCTGGTGGGCCAGCAGATTTCACGTTAAAGTGAGGAAATAAATAAAAATGCCACTCTTGTTCACTGAGAATGCACCACAATAGGAATTAATTCATTCTTTGTTAATTTTAATTATTTATTGGAATGGTCTTTTTAGTGAAAGCTCTAGTCTAGTTAAGAGTTTTGTATCTTTTGAGAATGTAAAATCTTACTCAGATATGCAAAGAGGCATGTTCGAGGACCTAAATTTACCAAAATTATTATTTTTTTCTCTTTCTTAATCCCATGTACAATCATTCCCAACAAAATTACTTACAATAATAGAGAATGGAAAATAAATGTCAGTTAGGCACCCATTGCTCAATGGTTAGGGTGCCAGCCACATGTACCGGGGCTGGTGGTTTTGAACATGGCCAGGGCCTGCTAAACAACAGTAACGACAATAACAACAACAACAAAAAGAATAGCTGGGCATTGTGGCAGGCACCTGTTTTTCCATCTACTTAGGAGGAGGAGGAGGCAGGAGAATCACGTAAGCCCAAGAGTTTGAGGTTTTTGTGAGCTGTGATGCTACAGCACACTCTACAGAAGGCAACATAGTGAGACTCTGTCTCAAAAAAAAAAAAAAAAGAAAAACCAAAGGAATAAAAAGAAAAGAAATGTCTATCAAGTGAAGAGATAAATAACATATTATATAAAATGATAGACTACAATACAGTGGTTAACATGATTAGCTAAATCAAGAAGTCTCAAAAAGATACCTTTGA
>CAUYON010207574.1:0-13415 GCA_963573935.1 Arctocebus calabarensis
CGCACCTCGCCCGTTTGCCCACTCCCCTGTCCTGTTACCTGCTGAGTCTTAGCAAACGTCCCAGCCAGCGTTCTGGAGGACAGCGGTGTGAGGGGAGACACAGGCCCTCCTCCCCAGAGGCCGGATCTGCCCTTCCCGGCTTTCCTCACTCCTGAGGAGGATGAGCCTCTTCAGATGGTCGCTCTACTTGACGCTCCCAGGGAAGCCACTGGCACGGTGGCTGCAGGCAAAAGGACCTCCTCAGGTAGAAAAGTGCACCATTGGCCTAAGGGACAAAGAAAACTTGCTCTGGAAGGTCTGGAAGCAGCTTCAAAGTTGTTATTCTGTCAGATAAGCCTGGGGTACAAAGGGGGACCTCTTTAGAGAAGCGGTGTCCAACCTGTAGCCCATGAGCCACATGTGGCCCAGCATGGCTATGAATGTGGCCCAACACAAAATCGTCAACTTACTTAAAACATTATGAGTTTTTTTTATTTTTTTGGTGAAACTCCAGTGGGCAGTTCTCAAGTGTGAACTTTGTAGACAACTATATTGTGTCTCACTGTCACATAAAATAAATATATGTAAGTTCTTGCTGTGTGTATGCGGTTTTTACGTACAGTTTCTTGGTGGTGTGTGGCTTACAGTGTGTTATCTTCCATGGGCAGTCAATTGAAATTGTCACATGTCACATGCTTGTGGTGAGTTGGTGATAATTATAATTATCAATGATATTTCAACCTACCATTGCAACATTAGGCATTTAATGTTATTTAGAAGTCAATAAGCATTTTTATTTGATTTTTAAGGATACTTCCACACACTGCCCGCTGTGCTTGATAATTGGTCCCCTGCCTTGCCCTGCATTGGCTGAGAGGTGGAAGGGCCTCAACCTCGCTTTCTATTTTCCTGTACATTAATTTTCATAATAAAAGTGAATCAAGTCCCTTATTATTATTATTTTTTCAATTCCAGCGTGATTTCTACAACATTCCAAAAGAGATAGAACCTGAAAAAAGAAAAGTTATGGATAAAGGAAGATTGTTCAATGAAAAGTGGACAAGTGGCTATTTTTTCATTGAGGTAAATAGGTAGGCACTCTGCTTAGTTTATAGGGAATTTGTACAAGTTTTCAAAGACTATAATCTGAAAAGGCATTTTATGCAAAAGCATGCTGCCAAATTTGATGCAGATGAAGGATTGTGTCCTGAGGACAAAATAATGAGGCTGAAAGAGTGTCTTCTTAACAAAAAAAAATTTAAAACAGTTACAACTCAGATGGATTCCACTATAAAAGCTAGTTATGTGGTACCATATTTAATAGTGAAAAAATCAAAACCATTTGCTGGTTTAAGCAATGTCTGGAGAACATGGCAGATAGAATTTGCTCTGAAATAAGGGGGGATATTTCTAAAATCAGTTTGTCTCACCAGACTATAGCCAGGCACATTGAAGAAACTGGAAGATCTATCAAAGAATTTTAGACAGTAAATTTTAAATTTTATGCTTTGGCGATGGATGACAGATGGCACTGATGCTACGAACATGGCTCATCTTGCAATTTTAACTAGAGGTACTGATGACAAATATAATCTCACTGAGGAATGGCTTCTTTAATGCCATTAAAAGACAAAACTACATCAAGAGATTTATCCGAAGTAGTAAAAAAATACTTTAAGGCAATTTCCTTTGTCCATTGTCAACATATCTGGTATAGTTACTAATGGTGCCCCATAGGTAAAAGAGAGGGACTTGTAAAATTAATAGTTTTTCCACCCCAGACTCATACATTTGATCAAGTATCATTGCGTAGTACATCAAGAAAATTTATGCAGAAAAGCTTTAGAAATGGACGACATCATGCAAATTCTCATCATGACTGAGTTTCATAAAGGCCATAGGATTGAATCATCGCCAATTCCAGGAATTCCTTAAAAGTACTAAGGCTGATTATGGTGACATCATTACTCTTCAAAAGTAAGATGGCTAAGTAAGGTCAATGTTGAGAAGATTTTATGATTTGCAACATGTTATCAAGTCGTTTATGGTATCAGAAATGTTTATGGCACCAATCCGTGCCAGTATTTGATGATGAAAACTGGCTTACAGATTTAGCATTTTTGGTGGATTTAATCACTCATTTAAATGAGTTAAACATGCCTCTGTAGGATGAAAACCAGCTTATCACTGCAATGTTTCGAACCATAACAGTGTTCCAAATGACACTGAAATCACGGCAAGCTCAAATTAAAGCAAATAATGCATGCATTTTGACACGTTGGCTACACATAGTCCTGTGAACAGCAAAAAATATGCAGCCTTGTTTTTGTATTTAGTATAAGAATTTTAAAACAGATTTCAAAATTTTCAGGAAAATAATTTTTTTGTGTATTTGCAACTTCATTTTCAATCGACATAAGTATGTTACCTAACAGTTTTCAAATGGAGTGCACAGAGCTGTAATCTGATGTTCAACTTGAAGAAAAATGTGATCCTGTCTCTTTACTGGACTTTGATGGGCCTTGTCTTCCCAGAGACAAATATCACTTCACAATCACACCTAAAATGTGATCCTGTCTCTTTACTGAACTTCGATGGGCCCTGTCTTCCCAGAGACAAATACCCGTCACTTCACAATCACACCTGATTCACATCATCACTTTTTGGCAGCACCTACATTTGGTAGCAATTGTCTTCAAGAATGAAAGCACATTAAGAGTAAAATTAGAGGGCGGCGCCTATGGCTCAGTGATACCATATACCAAGGGTGACCGGTTCAAACCCGGCCCTGGCCAAACTGCAAAACAAAAAAATAGCTGGGTGTTGTGGTGGGCACCCATAGTCCCAGCTACTCAGGAGGCAGAGGTAAGAGAATCGCCTATAGTCCAAGAGCTGGAGGTTGCTGTGAGCCGTGTGACACTACACCACTCTACTGCGGGTAATAGAGTGAGACTCTGTCACTACAAAAAAAAAAAAAAAAAAAAAGAGTGCAATTAGAACATAAATATCAGATGAGCACCTTGGGAACTCAGCTACTTCCATCAGTCCAGACACTGATGCAGTAGTTTCTCGAATACAATGTCATCCCCACTAGTTTTATGTTGCCCATTTTTCTTTTATTTTTAAAATAAAAAAGTCAATCCCAAGATATTTTATTACTAAGATATGTATGTTTTCTATATTAATGATAGCAAACCTGGTACCTGTTTGACAATTTTAATAGACTTTCTGAATGGGACACTGCATAATTAGGGTTATTATGTGAGAACTTTTTTGCTTATCTGTGGTGGTGGGCCGCACAAAGATTGCATATAGACCTTTGGGTTTTTTTCCTTATCCGCTTTCTTTAGTGTTTATGTATTTAATGTGTAGTGCAAGATAGCTCTTCTTCCAATGTGGCCCAGAGAACCCGAAGGTTGATACCTCTTCTTTGGAGCACATTTTCTCTAGAGGCGAGTGTTTCTGTTGCTGGCCTCAAGAACGTTGGAGTCTTAGGCCTCTGGAACACCTTGTTCTGGGCCTGTGAGTCTCAAAGTGTGGCCCCTAGGCCAGCGGCCACAGCAACCCCTGGAAACTTGAGAGGAACAGCAACTCTGTGGCCCCTTCTAGATCCACGGAATCAGAACCTCTGTGGGTGGGCGCAGCAGACTTCTCAGCTAATCTGTTTTTGCATGTGCTTCTTTCATCCTTCATTCAGGCATTATTTACTTATTGTCTCTCTTTGCCCACTACTGTGCTAGCGACCGCTTTGGGCAAACTGTGTACAAAAGAGACAGCCATGAGTTCTGTGGCTTACCTTATCATTTTTCTTTCTTTCTTTGTTTTTTGAGGTAGAATCTCACTCTGTTGCCCAGGATAGAGTGCTGTGGCATCATCATAGCTCACATCAAACTCTCGGGCTCAAGATATCCTTCTGCCTTGTCCACCCAAGTGGCTGGGACTATAAGGGCCCAGCACCAGGCCCTCTGCTGTGAATCGTGAAAATAAACTTCTGGCTTCCTCTTCTGAGGCAAATTTTCTTGTTACACCAAATAGGATTCTTCTTCTGTGGGATATTCCTGCTGTGTATAATTAGTCCCTAGGTATCTACGGAGCTTTGGTTTCAGCTCCATGTCAGGAACTGTGAGCAGATGAAACCACCTCACTGGCTCTCTGAACAGTGCAGCTGGCAGAGATTTAAAGAACCCTAGGGCACCTGTGATCTATGCATCCCTGTGTCCCTGACTCTCAGGCTATGCCATGGAGAACATGTGATAAACTGTCCGACCAAACTTGACAGGTGGAAAAAGGTGGGCCAGATTCATAGACAGAGCAACATTTACCAATGTGCACAGCTCCAAGTGGTCTTTGAAAATTTTTTAGGGAGGAAAAATGTCTTTCTAATGTCACTGCACTAATGTGGGGTCATGGCTGTTTGAGAGTCCACCCTGAGTCACGTGCCAGGACAGGTGGTTTCAGGGACACTGCCACACCATCTCCTAGGGAGCAGGTGTTTGCATCTCCATCCTGCAGGTGAGCGCCCAGATGAAGACAGCTATCAGGTCTGCCACATGAGGCTTCTTAAAAGTGAACACGGTGGGCACACGCACACTCCCCGCTGTCTCAGGGTGAAACTAGCGCAGGACAGAATTTGCCCATCGCGAGTGCACAGTGTAATGAGTTGGAGGGAATGTTGCCTGAGGCTCCCAGAATAACCATCTCAAAATCATGTGCATTAGATAAACGTGTTTCAGCCATCTGTAGGCAGAGAGGACTTTAGCAGTTACATCTTGAATAAACAGCTGGGGTTGGGCGAATAGAGACTCCAGAGGAAATGCCGGAAACGTGAAGTTTTCTTGAGGCCCTCAGACACCTGGAATGCAGGTCCGCACTGTGTGCTAGGAGTGCCTGACTGGGATGCTCTTGAGTGGGACTGAGTGCTCTGCAGTCTGTGGTCTCCAAGGCTATTTTGCTCAACTCTAAGGCCTCTGTTTCAGACTTGTCACATTAGTTTAGTGGCCTGATCCGCAACCTTTGGATGACATATTTGAGTGATGTAAAACATTTCAAGTGGAAACTCAGGCCTCAGATTTCAGTTCCAGGCACAAAGCAGTACTATTAATAGCAGGACTATTATCTGATATCCAGCTTACCTGATGAGAAATCTCTAGAACCCTAGAGGGTACAAAGAAGGATCTGTTAATCTGAAAATAACAAACACCTTAGAACAGAAGGTGTTTCACTTTTTGAATGACCATCATGTCTTTTTGCCTAGTTATTACGACTTAATCAGTCCTTGAAACGACTGAGGTTGAAATAACAGGAACACCACGATGGTGCAGCCCCCAGCCCCTCTATGGCCCCACCTCTGGTGGAACACTCAGAGCTGGTCCAGTCTGTCTCTCTGCCGCCCCTCCCCCTCCCATAACCAAACCTGTTGGAGAAACTCACTGGCCACAAGATAAACCCCAAACTCCCAATGTGGCTTACGAGGTCTTTCACACTGTAGCCCCAGCTTTGCCCCCAGATGTCATGCATAGGGTTCCCCCCAAAAGCCATGTTTTTTAGGACAGGCTGCAGGCTGGAAATACCCTCCCCTGTTTTGGGATGTCTGCCTTTGTTAAGCTGGCCTGAGGCTCTCCAGTGCTCTGTGTACGTTGTTCTGGTTCAGACGCGGATGACGTGAAACTACCATGAGGTGTCTTCATGCAGCACAAAGTGGCCCACAGTGGGAGCAGCAAGAGTCCTTGGGGAGAGTCCAGAGGGAAAGGAACGCTCAGCTTGTGACTGTGCTATGTGGGTGGTTCCATTTCACGATGACCCCGGTCATCTGCTTCTCCTGGCTTCCTTGTTTGCTTTGAGAGAAAGCGGAAAGAAGGGAAAAGCTGCCGGGAGAAGGGACTGGATTTAAGAGTGTGTCCCCGGCCTTGAGCACAGCATCATACTTTCCCAAATGACTGATAATGATGAAAAAACAGGTACTGAAAACACTATTAGTTACTGTTCCTCAACAATAAGGTGTATTTCATGGTCACCCGGGCAATTGTGTGCTATTCAGAATAATTAAATGTCAAATGAGCTCACATCTAAAGTCACAAATTCTATGATGGCCCAGAATCTTGCAAAAGTTATTACTGGGTTACCTAATATTTATTTAATGCCAAGTAAACAGAAAATTGGACACAGTCTGTGCACTGTGATGGTGAAGTCCAGGTGCCCAGAGAATGCTTAAGAGGAATAACAGCTCAGCAGAGTCCTGGGGCCAAGGCTCTAAGTACAAGTCTGCAGGGAGCCCCTGCAGAAGCTGCCCAAGCTCCCTGCAGCTTTAGGGGAGAGTTTGGGACAGAGGATGGGTGGGAAGAGGCCAGGATGCCTCTGAAGTTTTTGCACATTACTGTAAGATTGTTCAGAGGGTGCTGGATTTTTTTTAAAAATCAAGACACAGCTTGATCACCCTTACCTCTTAGAAAGCTCACTGTGACAGCTGCCTAAAGAATGAACAAGAGAGGCAGGTCTGAGGGAGGGACCAGTTAGGAAGCAATGCTCAGATTTCAAGAACTCAATAGCAGACCTCAAAACAAAGGTAGTGTTAGTGAAGAGAGGAGGAAGAGAGAATCCACAACCAGGAAGGAGTTGAAATAGGAAGGAATAGAGACTGTGCCAAGGAGGACTCCTAGCTTCCCAGGGATCCTTCCCTTTCCTACAGAGAGATGCAGGTGGAACAGTCTGGGAGGGAGGATGTCAGGTCCTGCCCAGCCCATGTTTTCATCACTCTCGATCTTACTAGTTTGGATGCTTTGGACTGCAGGTAACAGAAAACCTAGACTAGCACTGGCTTGAGCAGCTGTGAAACCTGTGTTCTCACATCGAAAGAGCCCAGATAGAGGGAGGTCCTTGGGTCTCCAGCTCTGCCCCTCTGCGTCCCTTGCTGCCTTCTCGTCCTGGATGGCTTCCCGTTGCCTGGTGTCAAAGCCCCGCAGTGCTTCCAGAATGAGGAGGAAGCTTTTCTAGAACCACCTTCCAGTCTTTCTCCCAGGTCTTACTGGTGGAATGTCTGTTCCCAGACCTGTGGAGTTCTCACTGGCCAGTTGCATGAATGGGTGTGTGCAGATGGGATCAGCTGGTCCTGCCCTGCTTCATGGGTGGAGAAGTGCCCAGAGCTTCCAGTGTTTGTCCTGGCCCAGGGGACATGGACACAGAGGACCTGGAGTGTGGGGCCTGACTCTGCCAGGAACGCTCCTTCCTGTTGCTCAATGCAAAGTGCAGGAGAAAAACAAGACGAGATCCTGACACACGGGTGAGGTGCCTTATCAGCATGGAGACGGGGACAACCCTTGACTTTGTGCTGAGGGCTCCCAGGGTGGGCACTGAGAGCAGGTGGACAACTCCAAACTCATGCCAGCCCATCATGGAGGTGGCCACTCCAGAAGCAGAGAGCTCCATAGGCCCCAGGGGCAATGTCAGGCTTCAGCTGATGACTCCAGATAGGAAACATGCGGAAGCAACTCTGAGCCCAGAGTGAGGCGGGAGGAGCCAACTCCACCCACCCATGGCTCCCAGCCCCCCAGGCCACAGACGGGACTTTGTCCTCCTGCACCCCAGATTCTGTGGCCTGGATGTCTTGTGGAGGGGTTGGCCTTCCTAGAACAAGAGCCTGTGTGTCTTATGTTGAAAAACTGGGAGGATAATCCCAAACCCTTAAAATTGGATTCCTGCATTAGGGAAGAACAGTTAGGAGGGACACGCATCGAAGCCAGCCCCCTTCAGACGTACCCTTTCCACATACAACTGGGTTCAAGCCATGTGAGTGTTTTCCCATGTGAAGGAAGGAATCTTCCTTCTCCTCCTGTTGGTCTGGAAGGGGCAGTGTGTGGAGGGTGTTGGAGTCACACCCTTGTTGTCATCAAGAGGGGGCTTCAAATCCCTGGGACAAACACACAACTGAGAGGTTTGTGAGATGATCTTCTTTCATGGTAGCCTCTGTCCTTATATATTATGCCGTGGACTGTAGAATTTCATCTGGCCAAATCACTCCATGGAATACATATCTTAAAGGTGTAAGAGCTGGCTATTCAGATAATACTTCGGTGGAGCTCTAGAACTTGACTTTTGCTGTCAGGATCCTCTTGGCTTTGGGTTGCCGACAAGGGGTCACACAGAACAGTGATCCTCAAAGCTCCATGTGTGGAGGAACTGCCTGGGTCCAGCTGAAATGTCCCACTCAGTAGGTCTCGGTGGGGACTGAGACCCCAGCTTAGCAAGCTCCCAGGGGCTCATCTGCTTCACACTCCCCATGTTTGTGCTGGGGGCATTCCGTGCTCCATGAGGGGTGGCACTCAGCATTCTGGTCTGTACCTTTTAGCTTCTGGTAGCATCCCCACCCCAACTGTGACAACCAAAAAATGTCAGCAAATATTGCCGAACTTTTGCTGGGGGAGGGATATTAAGAACCACTGAATTAGATAACTTTCATAGACCCTTCCTAATCTGGGTTTTTATGATCAAGAAAGCCCCTATCAAAACACTTAGTTTGAAAACACATCACCCTAAGCTTGAAAAGATGATGCTGGAGCTGATCTCTAAATGTCCTTTTGAAAATGTAAAATTCCAGAAGGTGCCCGTAGCTCAGTGGGTAGGGCGCCGGCTATATACACTGAGGCTGGCAGGTTTGAACTTGGCCCTGGCCAGCTAAAGCAACAATGACAACTGCAGCAACAACAACGACAAAAATAGCCGGGTATTGTGGCAGGTGCCTATAGTCCCAGCTACTTGGGAGGCTGAGGCAAGAGAATCACTTAAGCCCAAGAGTTTGAGGTTGCTGTGA
Source organism: Arctocebus calabarensis (assembly GCA_963573935.1). NCBI lineage: Eukaryota > Metazoa > Chordata > Mammalia > Primates > Lorisidae > Arctocebus > Arctocebus calabarensis. The sequence continues at coordinate 8,783 of CAUYON010207574.1, forward strand.
GCTGTAATGTCTTGGCACTCTACCCAGGGCAACAGCTTGAGACTCTATCTCAAAAAAAAAAAAGAAAAGAAAAAGAAAAAAGAAAATGTAAAATCCCAGATTGATCTGTCTTTCCAACAGCCACATGTACCAGCCACCTGCAAAGGCCGGGCACAGTGGCGTATGCACTGATAAAGGGACCCTGGGGTTTGGCATCATAGGGAGGTGTGGCTAGGAGCAGGTGCCAAGTTGCTGGCTCAGGTGCCCTGCAAGAGCACAGTGGGAACCCTCCAGGTGGACAAGTGCCTGTCAGCCCAGTTCAGGACCAGGGCCTTCCTCACGAGGCGAGAGGGCAATTCACCCTCTCAATCAGCAGAAATCACCTCTCTCTTTACAAGGGGACTTTGCTCCTTTATCTGAAAGACCCAGGTGTGTGAGGGTTCTACATAGGGGTGGCCCAGCAGGCTGATGACTCAGTGTGCCTCCTTGTCTCTGAGGACAGGACGGCGGCAGAAGGCCAAACACTGATTCCAGAGATAGGCGTGTGGGCCCCATCCAGGAAGGAGGGATGCCCGGGAGACTGGAGAGCACACAGGATGCACCGAGGGGTTGATTCATGCAAGGTGCCTACACGAGTAGTGTTTATTGCTCTGAAAGGAAAACGAGACATTTCAACAGCTACATCAATGACTGTGCTTCGGATAACAAAGATAAGCTTCTAGGTAGAAAGTTACAACTACCATGGAGAAATTTCCAGACAGAGTGCTGGATGGGTGTAGTTTCATTTACCTACGGAAGTGGAGGAGATGAGAGGGGAGAGAGACAGACTGAACCAAATGGAAGGATAATTCAAAACATTTCGAATTTGTTTTCTCTAAGGAGTAAGAAAGAACACCAAGACAAGCATAAAATCTAGCCTTCTTTAAATGAACCTTTTCTCTTGTAGAGTTGACTTTGGAGCCATGTGAATTTGTAAGAAGATACAGACTTTTTTTGTTTTTACAAGATGGGGTCTCACTATGTCGCCCAGGCAATAAGGCCAGGTCTTGAACTCCTGGCCTCAAGAGACTTTCTTTCCTATAGTAGCCCAGAGTACTGGGATGACAGATGTGAGCCACCACACCCAGCCTTAGAGCAGTTTTAGGTGCTCTAAAATTGAGCAAAATTGAGGGGGAAGTAGAGAGAATGCTCACATATTCCCTGCCCCCAGTCTGCATGAGAGTAGTTCATTGTTACACTCATGAACTCGTCATCATTAACTGAAGCCCATAGTTCACACTAGGGCTCGCTCTAAGTAGTGCACATTCTATGGGTTTTAACAAATGTATAAAGGCATGGTTCCATTGTCATAATATTACACAGAAGAGACTCATTGCTCTAAAACTCCCCTGAGTGTTGGTGTCATTATTCTGAGGTTTCTGGATATGTGATATGGAATAAAGAAATAGATAACTAGTAATATTCTAATTCTGTCATTTTGGATGTACTGAAGGCCAGGATTATCTGTGTGGGAGAAATTGGACACAAATGGAAGGCAGGAGGTTACATAAACCTCTACATTCTCAGAGGTTGGAAATAGTGTTGTGAGCTCATGGTCTGAAGTATTTTATGAATGTGTATTTCCTGGTGCTTCTGCTACAAAGACCTAAAATCAATGACCAACCCAGAGCATCCCCCAGAGTGAGCTTTGCAAATTTCCAACTATTAAACCCCTATAAATCCTTGGAGGATAGGCGATTCCATTTTCGGGCTAGGAAATATATGAGTCAAAAACATATCACCATGTTAAAGGCAAGAACATTCTCGAAGACCATGAGGGTCAGAACAAAAGGCCTTAAGAGCAACCTGAAAAGCTTCACTGGCCAGGATGAGACTGTTTGAACAGCTATAAGAATAATAACACAAATCCATATTTTTAAATCCATGAGTTCATAATGACACTAAAGGGGAAAAAAGATTGGTTACTGTAAGAGGATGCTAGTGAATTAACTTCTTTTTTTCTTGGAGACAGAGTCTCACTCTGTCACCCTGGGTTGAGTGCTGTTAAATCACATCTCACAGCAACCTCAAGCTCTTGGGCTCAAGTGATCCTTTTGCCTCAGTCTCCAGAGTAGCTGAGACTACAGGCACCTGCCATAACATCCAGCTAATTTTTCTATTTTTAGTAGAGGTGGGGGTCTTGCTCTTGTTCAGGCTGGCTTGAACTCCTGAGCTCAAGCAATCCACCTGCCTTGGCCTCCCAGAGTGCCAGGATTGTAAGCGTGAGCCACTGTGCCCAGCCGGGAGGTTTTCTTACTAGAAGCACTCCAGTAAGCCAGTGAAGACAGAAAATCTCCATCTTGCACTTTCTTATTAATTAATGGGCCGAAGCTTCATGACAGCCTTGCAGGACACTACCTCCCTTTGGATGGAAGAATATACTATCAACAGTTTTGCCAAAAAGAATCCAAGTCTGCATGTGATGAAGCTTTTAGATCTCATGACCCATTTACGGGAAATACAAAGGACAGAAGAACATGTTAAGGGACAGAGATCCCAAGTTTGCATTCTGCAAAATCCAGTGGGAAGCCCACAGGACAAACGACCCAGGAAATGTATGAGTCTAGAACATACCCAACTAAAAGGTGGAGGGGAAACCTATAGATCTAAAAGGCTTAAAAGAAACATCTACTCCAAAACAAGACAAAGCAAAACTAAAAAAAAGCATGACATCAATAAGACATTCAATAGTCTTATTGAAAAAACACTGATTGGATGTCCGTTGCCTTTACGGGATAATTATTGATTTTTTAAGTCCAGTTATGGTAACCTTAGCCTTTAGAGGCACCTAGTAAAATACATGGGGACAGAATTAGATGACATGCTGGATTCTTGCAACAACCCTTTGCAGTTCATGTGGCCGGAGAGGGTAAGTCACCTACCCCAAGTGTCCTCGCTAGTAAGCAGCTGAGCTAGTATCTGAACACATAGGCCCATCTGATCCCAGGGCCCTCTGGAAAGCTGATAAGCTCTTACCAGAGCCTTCTTGGCTTTGGGAAAGTAAAAATGTAATCAAGTATAAAAAGCCAATTTTCTTACACCTACCTCATTCTCACATGGTGGTGGCAATAACTGGGTGAAGAAGGCTTCAGACGATGAGGGCTCTTACTGGTATGTGCAGAGTTTCAGATTCAAATCCAAGTCCAGTTATCCAGTGGACAGGGAGACATGAGAGTTTGGAGCTTGGAAGAGGGCTGTGAGGTAGACATACATTTGGAAGTCACCATCCAGATGACAGAGGTCCTAGTGTGGTCAGTGCAGAGACGCCAGAGGAGAGTGTCCAGTGATGGACACTGGAACATACATGAGCCCTAGGGCACCTTGGAAGGAAGAGTCAGGAGCAGCAAATGTGCCCTTGGGCAAGGGAGGGGACAAGAGAGGGTGTGTCTGGAAGCCCATGGAAGACCAGTCTGGTGGGGCTGATGATCAGGTGAGGTGAGCCCTGGGTATTGGGTCTGGGAGGACCTGGCAGGAGCAGTGTCAGTGTCGGTGGAGGATGGGTACCTGGGCCTGGAGCATGATGTGACTGTGACAGCTATGTCCTGGCAGTACGGTATAATGAGTGGGGAATCTCCACAGAGTTTTGCACAAGGACTCCTTCTCTGTCACAGGACAGTGGAGCCACAGGAGCAGTCACGGAAGCATGTTGGGACACACTTCTCAGGGCACCTGTCTCTGAGTGTCCCCATTGGTGGCCCAGGGGGAGCAGCTGCATGTGCACCCTCAGGCGGGTGGCCTGTAGCCTCTCTGTGTAGCATGTGCCGCAGGAAGGCAGCCCTGAAGTGATGGCTGCAGAGAAGAGGCTCGCACAGCGACAGGGGTGAGGCCGCTGGACCTGGGCATCCCCCACCATGTGGGGTCCTACGGGCCCTGCAACCAAAAGGGGCGACGTGGAAGCAGCACCACACAGAGGATTCCTTTATTCCACTCAGGCCTAAAATGACTCCTCCTGCTCCCTTGGACGGTCATCCCCTCTCCTTGGTGCAGTTACTGTCACTGTGACTAGGAGGATAGAAGAGTGACACAACCACACACAGACCTGTTGGGCAGATTCATCTTGGAGAGGGAGTTTTTTTTTTTTATTGTTGGGGATTCATTGAGGGTACAAGAAACCATGTTACACTGGTTGCATTTGTTGGGTAAAGTCCCTCTTACAATAGTGTTTTGCCCCCAAAAGGTGTGGCACACACCAAGACCCCACCCCCCTTGCTCCTTCTCTCTCTCTGCTCTTCCTTTCCCCACCCCTCCCTCATTCTTTCTCTCTCTGCTCTCCCCTTCCCTCACCCCCACCATGTCAATAATTGTCATTAATTGTCCTCATATCAAACTTGAGTACATGGGGTTCATGCTTCTTGGAGAGGGAGTTTTAAGAATGATGGGTGTGGGCTCAGCGCCCGTGGCTCAATGGGCTAAGGCGCCAGCCACGTACACCTGAGCTGGCGGGTTCGAATCCAGCCCCAGGGCCCACCAAACAACAATGACGGCTGCAACCAAAAAAAATGGCCGGGCGTTGTGGCAGGCGCCTGTGGTCCCATCTACTTGGGAGGTGGAGGTAAGAGATTCGCTTGAGCCCAGGAATTAGAGGTTGCTGTGAGCTGTAATGCCATGGCACTCT
>CAUYON010207577.1:0-19784 GCA_963573935.1 Arctocebus calabarensis
CAAATGTCTTCATACAATAATTAAGAAAATGCCATGAAGGCTATGTTAATCAGTTTGATGAAAATAGTTCAGATTGTATATGAAACCAGCACATTGTACCCCTTGATTTCACTAATGTACACAGCTATGATTTAATAATAAAAACAATAAAAAAATTACAAAAAAAAAGCAACTCAGAATGCAGGTGTGGCAGGCACCTGTAGTCTCAGCTACTTGGGAGGCTGAGGCAAGAGGATGGCTTGAGCCCAAGAGTTTGAGGTTGCTGTAAGTGTGACACCACAGCATTTTACTCAGGGTGACAGAATTAGACTCTTTCTCTAAATAAATAAATAAATAAAGAGTCAAGGTAATTGGAGGGGGCAGGTGTTCAAGGCTGGGGGATAATGAGGGAGGTACTTGAAGGCCCTGTTGTGGCACCACTTATTGATTAGCATGTCCTCTGCGAGAGATTGTCTCTATCTGTCTCCTCCAGGTCAGGCCCACTGAGATGGAGCTGGAGGTGCTGGGCTGGTACCGAAAGCCTCATTTTGAGCTCTCCATGGCCTTTTGAATCCTCACAAACTATTTGTTGACTATGTCAGGTATTTGTTCCCTTACACAATCCTAAAATCCCATGTGGTATCTCAGCAAACTGATTTCACAAATGAGGGTGAAAGCCCAGAAAGGGGACAAGACTTGCCGAAGGCGACAGGGCCATAGTGTGGTGAGATCAGACCAGAACCCAGACCCCTCTGAGCTTAGCTCTTAATTCTCACCACCTCCTGCATTGGGACCAAATCCTAGAACCTTTTACTGAGGACTGAGTGCTCAAGGGATGTTGTTGGCATTTTAGGAGAAAGCTCCTTGAGCATTCTTGGGATTTCTGACCTCAGATGGTTACTGAGGTGGGGTAGGTCCTAGAGGAAAGCATGAGATGGACATTAAAGAAGAAGGGGTCCAGACCACCTTGAACCCCTTTCAGAACCCATTACATTACTCAAATATCTTTCAGCAACTGAGTTTTTTAACTTCAACTGTCCTATCGAAAGTTGTTCCTGACCATCTAACCCTAGACTGTCCCATATTTTCCTGTTATACTGTCTTCCAAGAGCATTGGAAGTCATCTTATTTATCTGCTGTGGTATTATTATTAGTCTCATCTCTTAGAACACCAGCTCCATAAAAATGGGATCCTATGTATCCTATTGAACATATATCCCCTGTCTTGGAACGGTGATAGCTACTTAACAAATATTTGTTGAATTAATCAATGCTTCATAAATCAAAAATATGGCAGAGGTTTTGGAACTATGGAATTCTAATTTTTTTGACTGAATAAACCTCTTATTGGATCATCCCTACTTGTAATATTTGATTCTAAGAATTCAAATGTTTCCTCTCTGAAAGAAAGAAAAGATTCCCTATATTTGAAATAGCTGACAGCCTAAAAGGCTCATTAATCATCAATAACTCTCTCGCTGTCCAGCCACATTATCACCTTAACTCATTTCTAATAAAATGACAGAAAAATACTTGAAAACCACTCTCTTCCCTTGAATCCCTCTGATCTAAAACTGGAGTAAAAAGGTGCAAATATTGCACTCCCCAGGGGAAAGTAATCCTACACTTGTCGCTGTTAGAGGGATGGCATTGTGATTCCCAGGTGCCGGAAATCTATCATCTTCAACTTTTCCACCTACCTAGGAGCAAACTGCACCAATAACTCCAAGGAGCCACCTTTCAACTCCAGCTGTGGATCCAATTTCCACTTATAAGATTTAACCTGGAAATTATCAACGACAATGCAGGGGGAAAATGAGCAGCTGATTTGGGAGGTACAGTGGGAGAAGCTGGCTCAGTCTGGCAGGAGGAAAAGACTAATGATGCCCAAGGCAGACGTGCATAAAGGATGTCCTTGTGGAAATGAAATGTGATGTACAGTAATTCCAACTGTGAAGCCACCAAACAGCCTATTAACAAATAAATGGCTTGAAGTGATTATAGATAAGACAACTGAAATTAAAGCACAGCACACACAGTGAAAGCAGCGTCTCGGAGCATTGATTGAGAGCTTGTGAGAGGTTTAAGCAGGGAGAGGAGAGGATGATTGAATCATGCTTTGAATGAGAAAATTAAAGGAAAGGTGATAAACAGCAAGAAGTCTACCTATTTAATTGGGAAGCTATTGCAGGAGGTCATTAGTTCCTGACTCTGAAATGTCAAAGATAAAGGCCAAGGATGGCAAGGAAACTCAAAAACTTTCAACACTTTTAGCTGTAGGCATTTCATTCCTTCAACAAATGTTATTAAACACCTAAGTGCCAGGCAATGTGCTAATTCACAGAAGATTAAAACATTACCTCTTCTCTCCCAGATATTAAGTTCTGTGAACAGAGAAGAGCTGCAAATTACAGAAGCAAACTTTTAATGGGAACTGATGCATTCTACTCCCGCAAAGGCTACACTTTGCATTTCAAGAACACAAACCCTTTAACACATTATTAAATGCTTTGTATCTATTATTTCATTCAACCCTCACAACACCCATCAGCTATGCACTGCTGTCCCCTACTGCACTGGCAAAAACAAACTGAGGGTCTGAGAGACTTAAACACATCACAAAGCTAAAGAATGAGGCATCTCAGACTTCAATCCCCTGTCTGAGTCAAAATCCATGCTCTTTCTACTACACCATGTTATCTCTGCAGGTACTTAGCAAAAACAATAATGGGCAAATCTACAGCATATAAGAAACTCCCCCTTTGTGTGCTGTACGTCTCACTGAGTGACTTCATGGTAATTTCTCAGAGAACAGGTGCCTTTCAAACCTCTCTCTGCAGGATCAAAAATTCATTTGTCATCTTCATAAATGGGGGGACAGGGGTTTTATTCTTCTCAAGAATATTTGAATGTTAACACATGCTGTACTGTAATATTAGGATCAGTGAGTGAATGAACCCGAAATAGCAAGCAGATCAGTAATTGGAAAGGAGAGAAATATTAGAGATGGAGAAGGAATTCTTTTAAAATCCTACACAGATGTCCTTCAAATACTTAGTTCAGGAATAAAGCAAAGGGGTCCACCACAAGGTACCCAGTCTAGGATGGCAGAGGCCTCTATCTGCTACAGTATCATCTCCAAAACTGTGTCAAGCAGCCGCTAGCTGTCTCAAGGCCATTATCTCCCAACAGTGCTCACCATCTGAGAGGGAGCTGCCTGAGCTGGAGCTCAGAGGAAACTTCTCTGTGCCTGGAACCTCCCCGCATCGCTAGGAGGCAGCAAAGTACCTGGGAAAGAACTCAGTTCAGAGGACATTAGCTCTGCAAGTATTTACTATCTAGTGAACACATGCCCTTCTCTGCAGTTGTAAATATAGTAAAGAACTAGAAATTATAGCCTTAATCATTTAAGAGTACACAATCTCATTAAATATATTTGAGAAGTAAATCTATAGTTAAAATTTTCAAGGGGATGGAGTCCTGTAGGCTTTGACACTGAGAATATGTTTTGAGAACTAGAAACAAAGCAAGAGAGATCAAAGCAAGCTACGGAGTTCAAGAAGGCTTCATGAACCAGGTGAACTTTAAGGCAATCCTTATAAGGGAGATAAGAAGAAAGGGAAGATCATTATTGGTAGAAAACAAGAGTTCAGAAGGTGAAATGAGCCTAGAAAAGATGTGGATGGGGACACACTGTGAGGACCCCAGGCTGACTTGACAGGGGAGATTTTGTGGTGTATCTATTTCATGCCAGCCCGGGTCTCTGGGTTTATAGTCCTCATTTAACTTGATTCTCACAATAACTGTGCTGAAGGAAGAGCTCTGCCTCTGTTACAAAATGAATCCCAGAGATAAGTAATTTGTCAACTGACTCTGATCAGCAAGAGTCAGAGCTAGGAATTGAAAGATCATTTGTACCACCCTTCACTCAGCCTCTCCATGGGTCAGATGCAAGTGAGATAAAGGTAGATATTATCCTTGACCTTGAAGAGCACACAGCATGTCTGTGAGGGACATAGACAAATTAATCAGGGAACTCAATTGAGTATAATACTTCACTGGAACCAAGTCAGACAGGGTGTTGGTTAATGGAAGAGCCTGTGTGGTACTTGAGATGAATCTGAAAAATAAACCAAAGATATTCAGTCATAGAAAAAAGCAATGGTTTCTTCAAGGGGTGAGGGGAATAGCCTGTGTATAAGCCTAGTGGTGAACTGGCTCATGTGGAGAACCATGCTACAGCAGGTACTAGAGGCCAAGAGCATAGACTGTGCAAGCAAATGTCTGGTGTATGTCCCAGCCCCATGCCTTATCAGCTGTGTGGCCTTGAAAAAGTCACTTAACTTTTCTGTGCCTCAATTTCTCATCTGTGAAATAGGGACAACATACGACATGTCTTCTAGGGTTGTTTGAGGGGTAAACGATTTAACATTTATAAAAAACTTAAGAATTTTCCCTGACAATATGTAACATGGTATGATTAGAGTCTTAAAAACAAGTTCCGTCAGGGTGGACCTTTTATACTGTGCTAAGGAAACTGGAATTTGTTTTGAAAATGATGCAGGAATGCTGAGGGAGTTTAACCAGAGCAGCAAAGTCAGTGGGCCTGCATTTCAGAAAGATGGGGGTGGAGCCTTCCAGTCATTTAAGTAGAAAATGAAGAAGGCCATCAAAAAGGAGAGAGTGAAATGGGCTCAGATGACATTAAGAGTGGCATATATAGAATTGGGACACAAAATGGATAAGGGCCTGTCAAAGGTAGAAATGATTTCTTTGACCTTTGACCCTTGATCGTTCCACTCCTGGCCACCCCACGTGCCCCCTGGGCTACTTCCCTTCATGTAAAATGAGTGCTTTCTAAGAAGTAATGTCTTAAAGTCCCTTCTAGCTCTGAGAGCCCTGGAACCTGCATTGGTCCATCACGATTCTGAAGTAGGCGACGTGTCTCGGTGTCTCTGTGTTTCTGACCAGGCACTCCTCCTATTGATATAGACATGTTTTTAAATGGTCTCCAAGACAAAATTTACGTCACTGGCTCTTCTCAAATGAACACACAGAATACCCAGAGACATGAATGAGAGTCACAAATGACTCTCTGGGTGGGGACTCATCCAGGCTCTGGATTCCCTCCTCTGCCACGCGACAGTGTCGGGGAAACCAGGGGACGCGTCTGACCAGCGAGGTGCCGGGAGGCTTCTTTTCCTTCCTACCCCCTCCTCTTTCTCATGTGCACACTACTAAGATGCCAGAAACTGACCTAAATGAAAACACAGTGCATTCCCAGCCCCTCTCCGCCTCCTGCTCCTGCTGGGATGAAATGACTTCAGTCAGTGAGAAAATTAAATACAGGACTTGCTTTGATTTCCACTTCTATGTGATCGTATCCTTCTGACTTAACAGGTATGCCCTCTTTTTTTTTAAGCTACACATCAGAGTGTTTTAAACACATCTCTCTTTAACTGGAACTAAATAAGATGTTTCACATTTCAATTGCTCTTTTTCAGAGTCAACTTCCGTGTGTGCTGCAGGAGAAACAAGTTTGATTTTTTTCTCCACCCATTTCAAGCACTCTGTCCCACAGAACATTCGGGCTTGGAGACAAGTGAGGTCATTTCATTCCACCTGTAGGGGGTCACTGCCCCTCAAGTCCCAGAGTTAAAAGATTCCACAGTCTCTAGTTATTTGTATTTTCAGCATTGCTTAAAAAGTAGCTCTAGAAATAAAGTAGATGATGTTTAGGGAAAACCCGCTGCTTCAGAGACCCCCCCCCCAACAGGGATTTCCACCCTTGAACCGGGAAGAGATCCATGCATATAAAGGCCTGGCTTCCTTGATCAGTTTCTTGATAACTTGCTGATTGATCCTCACAAGCGCTTATTGTTAGTCCTCCCACATCCAAAATGAGCAAGGGGTGGAGGAGAGAGGGGAGAGAGAGCCCACGAGAACCCATGTGTCCTGACATGCTTGATCTCTGTGTTGCTGGAGTTTTGTTTTGTACCTTCATCAAACATTGCCATTTCCAAGCATAGTGCCATGATGGAATCAAGAATACAGGATTTCTTTACTGTTCCCACCCCACCACCTGAACTCAAACTTGCTCCAGAGTCTCCATAGAGGTATATAATTTCAATAGTAATAATGCATGCGTCTCTCTGTTCAACAGTACTTTATGGTTACAATGTGTTTTACTTACTTTATCTCCTGCAATCCTCAAGGCAACCCTGAGCCCCATGGCTTCACTCCTCACACGTGTTTACCCTGCCCTGTTCTTGGGAGGCTGGCCCTATGGATCATAACAACTGTAGTCTCTGTCGTGTACTTTTTGGTCCTTTTCTGCCAGAGGAAGACACTAGCAAGAGATGAACAAGTCAGAGGAAAGAAGTCAGTGGATGATATCACCACCTCCCTGCTGCTGGGTGAGCAGTGCCCCCTGACCAGAGGTCCTCTGCCACCTTCCTCTACAGTGGCAGCTTCAGCAACCTGGAATTCTGACAGTCACCCCACTCCATGCTGGTCAGAGAAATACCACTGTCATGGGAAGCAGTTAAACAATTCCTAAGTCAGTTATCCATGAACACATTGGCTTCACATACATACATATACAAACATGCAGAAATATGTGCATATTTGTATTCCCACACACGAGTCTTAGTGCTCCTCTGATTGAACACTGATCCTAACTGATACACAGAGGATCAGAATGTCCAAGGAACTTTCCCATAGTCATACCACTAGGGCCAGCTACAAACTTTGTGGCGCTTAGAGCAAAATCAAAAGGTAGCTCCCTTATTCAAAAAACAAGGAAAAAGTGATTTCCTTTCTTGTGTGAACTCCTGCTTGACCTGTCATGGTGTGTTTTAATTCGTTATTTAATGGAGCAGTGTCTGGGAGCAGGCACCAACCCCAATCCTTTCCATACCTGTCTCCTGGTCCCTGCAAAGTCTGTGGCATCAGCAGTCACCAGGCAGGAGGAGGGGAGCAACAGGTGGGTCCCTAAGAAGGTGGAAGTGGCAGGAGGTGAGAAAGCCGGTGGTCAAGGCACAGTCCAGAGTCCCATTGGGCTTTACTTACAAAACACAAATTCAAAAGGAAAGTCATGAAGAATCTCGAGACATCAACTACAGGGCATTAAACCACAGGAGCAGAGTCCTCTTTCAACAGACTCTCGCGGTGCCCCCCCACCCAATACCACTAGACAGCTAGTGCAATGGCTCTGGAATTTGCAGTGTGGCTGACTCAAAAATCTGCGCTTTTGCCATAGAATCAGATTGCCTTCCAAAGCCAATGAGAGCACCTCTCCCCTAACTGAGAAACCTAGGGTTCAGAATAAGAGCACAGTTTGACAAACAGAATACACTTCAATTCACTACATTCTCCGTGGTGTTAGCCAAGGAAGGAGGGTACTTAGTTTTTCTTTATAGTTAAGAACACAAACTTAAGCCAGACAACATTTCTGGTGACTTTTCTACTTCTAATTTCACCATCAGACTGGCACTGAGCCTTCATCAAGCACATATACATACCAGAAGTGGCAAAGTATTAATTAGAATGCTTTGCTCTAGGAGTTACCAATGTTAACAATCGCTTTAGAATTGAGTAGTGCCTCTTGACCATTCTTGGTCCAGACTAGAAAAATATTCAGGTCAGGTACAATGCCTCACATCTACAATCCTAGCCCTCTGGAAAGCTGAGTTGGGATGACCCCTTGAGCTCAGGAGTTTCAGACCAGCTTGAGCAAGAGCAAGACCCTTGTCTATACTAAAAATAGAAAAATTAACTGGGCATGGTGGTGCACTCCTACAGTCCCAGCCACGCAGGAGACTGAGGTGAGAGGATCACTTGAGCCCAAGAGTTTTGAGTTTCTGTGAGCTATGACACCATGGCACTCTACCCAGGATGACAGAGTGAGACTCTGTCAAAAAAAGAAAGAAGGAAGGAAGGGAGGGAGGGAGGAAGGAAAAGAAGGAAAAGAAAGAGGGAAGGAAGGAAGGAAGGAAAGAAGGATGGAAGGAAGGAAAGAAAGAAAGGGGTTTGGCCACAGTGTACTGAGATGGTGATGGAGTGGGTATTTGGCTGCACTAGTAATGCTGAATTCTGACTCTCAAGAATGGAATAATGGTGCTGATTAGTTTGGGTGGAGGCAGAGGAAATAGAACACAGAGTTGCTTCTGAGGAATGAAACAAAGACATCCAACATGAGTTTGCATGCCAGAAGTCTGTTCTAAAGTCAAATTTCATACCTAATGCAAGGTATAAGTGACCCAGGTAATGAAGTGGCAGCAGCAGAGATAAAAGACACTCATGGAGAGTTCACATGTGTAAGATCTGCTCCTCCACAGTTGGGGTACAGAGAAATCCAAGACCGGACTGAGTTTTCTTACACACAAGAGCAGAACTATTACATAAAAAGAAAAAAAACATAGTCATGCTTGATTTGTGAATAATAAATGAAAACTACAAGAGGCTGAAAAAGAGAGAACAGACTTTATAGAGTAGACAAAACTGGAACTGTTTATTTCAAGAAGAATGAAGAGTCACATAAATTCATATATTTGCTAAGAAATCACATAAAGAGAAAATCCCAAACAGATTTATCTAAATCTCCTGCATGAGAATTGCTCTGTAGGTTACTAAGAAGAAGATAAGGCAGTTGGAAGGATGTTATCTATGGATCTCAATGAATTCAACCTTCTCTTCTCAATATATACACTCCCTCTTCACTCATATATCCATGCCATCTAGAAGGGTGGACTATAGGCAGTCAAAATAGAAGTGTTGATTTAGAAAAGTGAATGCATGAATGAAAGAATGAGGCCAAAGGGACCAGGCTGCATTTCAAGCCTCATCTGAGCTAGACCGGCACACGAGGAGACCCCGCTGTGGTCAAAGCAGAGGTCGGGTATTCTCTTCTCATTCCAGACCAAAAAAAAAAAAAGAAAGAAAAAAACAAAAAACTAGCGTTCAGAGCAGCCATGTTTAAGAGCTGCACTGAACAAATAAAAGTTAACAGCCCGTATGGGAGAGAAGTTTGCCTTGCTTAATGACTTGGCAGCAGGGCAAGTGTGGGGACTGTTTGAAGAGATTTCAGGCCTTAACTTGTGTTGACTTCCTTCTCCGACAGACCACAGGAGCTGTGAGGAAGTATTTCCAAAGGATGGCAAAAATCTCTAGGCTTACTCAGCCTCCAGGAGGCAGAGTGAGTCATTAGCTTGAAAGGGAAATACAACCAGTACCCTCAGCTAAATTCCAGAAAGGAAGGAACAGACTCAGAAGGAGGTGGAGAAAATTCCACTGGATGTTTCCTACTTTTTCTTTAGTTTTGCTTTAGAGCTGAGAGGGACTAAAGATGCTGTCAATGTGGAACTTAATTGGGGTTGAGAATAATAGAAATAAAACTTTGGTGAAGGGCTTTATTGTAGCTTTGCACTAGTTGAGCCCTGAAAACAAGTTGTCGCCCTGTCTCCAGTGCTCAGATGAGAGAACGCAGAAAAAAGAGAAGCTTAATGATTTCAGATACTTCTTGTTCTAAAACAAAAACCCAAAAATCTCCGATGATGGTAAGACAAAAACAACTTTGTAACCAGTGAATTTTAATAATTAGCACTGTTATTAGTACTCCCTGATCTCCTCAGATCTCAAGTCAGATTGGTCAGGGAATGGAAAAAGTCTTTGGCAGAATTAACCTCGACTGTGGTGAAAACACAGTTTAAATTTTATTCTGTAAACTGGGGATAGGGGACACTGGGGCTTATCTGAATGAAGCAGGATTTTGTGTATCCAAGGTGTTAGGCTTATTTGGAGAGCAATGAAGTGGAGCCAGAGACTCCATCACATCCAAAGAGAAGAGAGGCAGATCCCAGAGAGGAAGATCCCAGAGCTGATCAAACCCACAGTGTGAGGACATTCAGTTTTAGAAGCACAGTACGACCATGAGTCATGAGATGTCTGAGAACCCTCGGCTAAGATTATTTTTTTTTACATAGGTTTTTCCCATTTTCAGTCCACCAGAACTAGGCAGTGTTCATTGCCAATTATACAGATGGGGAAGCTTCTCTTCCTCATCTAAGGAGATGATCCAGGGTCAACGTCAACTGAAGGGAGTTTAATGTCAAAGCTTGCTGCTCCTCAACTCAGGGAGAAAAGGGGCAAACGCTGCAATCTTCAGGGACACAGAGGATGCTGGGAGGTTTAAATTCAAAAACCTAGATGTGTTGACAAGACTTATATAAATGTCTAAAGCTCCAAATGTACCACTTACAACAAGCCTTCTAGAAAGACAATGGGGTCTTCCCTTAAGCCAGGGTTTGTGGGGAGACCTGGCTCATTATTCCCTACCAAATCAGAAGTGTAGGTGTCAACAGATAAAGGTATTCATACAGACACACGTACGTTAACAGACCAATGAAGAGGGTCTAGGCAACTGTCACTGTCAGCCAATACGCAGAAACGGCGATAGATCCATCAAACTTTATTTGTCAAAAGGCCAGGATTCTGGAGAACAGAGAGAGGAGCCTACCCAAAACTGTTCTGTTCTCTCATTTCCAAAATCAGTTTTATACATTTAAGTTCAAAGTGAAGGCCATGTTAACCCCTGTCTTAAACAATAATCATCAGAACCCATGACCCATAGTGAATAATAATTAGTATAACCCATGACTCAAAAGATCATTTTAATCCAAAGTTTAATCTCCTAAATCAATCTACCTAAACTACTCAAGATAGGCATCTTTAGGGCAGGAGCCAAATTAACAAAAACATAAGAATGAGAGATAGGGGGTGAAAGTCAGAAAGGATCTCAACTGCCCAGACCAGCTGTGTCATGTCTGCCCTGGCCTGCCTGACTCCATCCTATCCTTACTACATGCATTTTCACGTACACTCCAGTAGAAAATGATAAAAGTTTCCCATTGAGAATTCATTCCTTTATTCTTTTTACACTTAATTTTTCCCTTCTTACCAAAAATATAAGGATGTTTCAATAATTGAAAGACAAAACATAATCTCATTATGCAAGGGCAACTATTTACTATTTACTTCATCTTTTTCTTTGACACTTTAAACAGATTTCAGCATACGGTACCCTTTCCTGCTGCATTTACTCGAAATATGATATAAACATGCCTTGCCATTAATATTCTATAAGTTTAAAGTGTTTATTAATTTTATATGGAAAAAATTAAAACATCTCAAAAATGTACTTTTAATAGCTCTGTAACATGCCATCAGATACAGGTCATAATTTATATGATTCCCTCAATGTTAGTTTTATGTGTATCTACTTTTTCTATTTTAAATAACAAAGATTAAGTATTTTACTTAAAGCCTAGCATTTTGCATTTGCTCAAATATCTGTAGGAAGGCTGAAATAGAAGATCTGATGATGCGTTTGTATATTGAGAGTAGTTTGTCACATGTTTTCCTGCAAGTAGACTTAAAAGGGGGGCTGTGAAAGGAGTTCCTGGTGGTTGGATAGTGGACCTTCCCCAAGCAGGAAGGTGGCACAGAAGAAAGAGATTGGCCTGCAAATAATAACCTGCTATTGTGCACCATGTTACTTTCACACACTGCACTGTACAGAATAGGGATGCTTCATCCAGAAGCACCCCCAGCCCCCAAATACAGGCCTCCTTAGTATGTCAAGAGAATATTAATCAAGCCTACCCTGAGTTTTAGAAGTGATCACCAATTAGATTCTTACACATTTAAAATAAAAATGTAACGGTTGAGAAAAAGTGTGATTTTGCCTCCATGAGAAGTGACATTATGTGCCAGAGAAGCTATTTTCCAAGTGGGCAAGAGAGCTAATCAAGAAGGTTCTAATTTGAAATATTCTCAAAGGATACATGTACTCACATCTTTTTGTGTGTGCAGTTTTTGGCCAGGGCAGGTTTGAACCTGCCACCTCCGGTATATGGGTCGGTGCCCTACTCCATTGAGCCACAGGCACTTCCCTGTACTCACATCTTAAAGATATAGAGAGGACAAGGTATTTACAAGACCAAAGAGACTGGATTTAAGCTGTGATAGGAAGTGGTGGACGGAACTTCCTAAGAAGAGGGTTTGTAAGTTTCAGGGGTATATTTTGGCAGGTAGTTCACAGTCTTTTTTGAAGGTAAGACCATGAAGAGTTTGGACAATACTATCTTTGTGTATTAGGAGTGGGGAGGATGGTAAGGGCATATTCAGAACTA
Organism: Arctocebus calabarensis; assembly: GCA_963573935.1. Classification (NCBI taxonomy): domain Eukaryota; kingdom Metazoa; phylum Chordata; class Mammalia; order Primates; family Lorisidae; genus Arctocebus; species Arctocebus calabarensis. The sequence goes on from CAUYON010207577.1 coordinate 12,171, forward strand.
AGGGGACAGGTTGAAGGATGCATCACAGAACTGTTATAAAACAAACTGCAAACCCTCTTAGTATGTACTTCTTGCATCTTTGGATGCCCTTACCATCCTCCCCACTCCTAATGCACAAAGATAGTATTGTCCAAACTCTTCATAGTCTTACCTTCAAAAAAGACTGTGAACTACCTGCAAAAATATACCCCCGAAACTTACAAACCCTCTTATTAGGAAGTTCCGTTCACCACTTCCTATCATAGCTTAAATCCAGTTTGCTAAATGCTAAACATTAGCAATAGCAAAATATCATAAATACTTTAGTATAGAGCTGACAAATGTCATTAAAGAGATTGCTGCAATGGATAAAGAAATATTTAGTATGAATGTTATATAGCTAAGAAAACTCAATTTTTTTTTTTAATTATTTTCAATGTAATGATTTCACAAGGTGACTTTACAAACATGGCCAGTTCTACTTAAGGAATTACCAAAATTCTTTTAAAGAGAAATTGATATACTCTTTTACAAAACATTTTGAATTGATAATACTACTGATGTACTACACACTGGCAACATTTTAAAGTAAGAATACTAGGCATTTGTCTCTTTTTTTTTTTCTTTTTTCTGTTGAGTTTGGACTAGATGAAAGCCGTCTGTCTCATATTCTCAAGGCAAGTTTCATTTACATTTATTCCATGTTATTGTCCTTCCAAAGCATGAAATTGCCTTAGATTGTTCTTATTATGGCATCAAAACTACTCTTCATAGATACTTCTCCACATACAGAAAGGACACAAAATAATATCCTTTACCACAATGGATTTGATTTTTTTATTTGGAAAATATTATCATTCTATTATTCTTACAGAAAAGCCTGAACTGTGGTATCTTCCTTTGAAAACATGTTCCCTATCTTCTCTATCACTCAAACCTTAGGTTCCCACCCATATTATGTTCTTTAATATTCCAAAAATAATATGTACTGAAAATCCAATAAGCTGGTGATGAATTCTAAATACTTGGAATTAATATCACCTGCAAGTTGGGCATTATTACCATAAGAACATCATTAATAAGATACACAGACTGTTGTAAGTGATTTATCTGTTGATGGTTATGTTGAATTTCAAGGCCAAATGTCTGTTTCCTAAAATGTCTGGGTTTTAGGCAAATACCTTAGTCCTTGGTTCTTGGGGTGCTCTTGATTGAAAAATGACCAGACATCTCAAAGTAAAGCAAGCATGAAAGAGTTTATTGCAGAAGAGAAAGATAGGTTTACAGAGTAAGAGCACGTAACACAGGTTTGCAAAGCAAGATATGTTCACCATAGACAGAAAATGGGCCTCCATTGCCAGGGCAAGTAAGCAAAGAGGCAAGGAAGCCAGGGTTATGGCCACAGTTCTCTTTTATACCACCTGAGGCAGGCCTACCTGTGGTTCAGAGGTCAGCTTGGAACCAGAGTTTTACTGTACATGTGGACCTCCCATGAGTCTCTCTGGGAACCCTTGTGGGATGTAGACCACATGATAATTAATCTGGAGGTGGTTTCAGGCCACCTTCAGGACTACTGCACCTGTTATTAGGCTAACAGCTCTTCTGCCTCCTTTTGCAGTTGGTTTGCAAAGCTCTGATTGGTAGTTTGTCAGAGTGATCCCTTCTTCCAGGTGTGAGCAATCACTTGGGATGGAATGAAGGTGGGTGGCACTGAGATGCGGGACCGCCACCCTTGCCCTCCTGCCCTGGGAGAACTTTTCCTAACTTACTATCTAACAGTTACGCCACTGTGTTTCAGAAGACTATGCATAGTGTCCTATACGGAGACCTCTGGCCATTCACTCTTGCATGTAATCGTCAAAAACAGTTATTAGCATCTTCTTTACAGCAGGCACGGTGTGATATGTGTGTGAATCTATAATGGAGAACAAGACACTCAACCTGTATGTCTGTGACACTTAGAGCTGGTTAGAGATGACACTAAAGCTGAAACATGATAGTCGCAAAAGAATTAGTCAAGCACAGAAAGAGCAGAAGAGCAAACAGGAAGAGAGACTGGCATGTGGAGGGGAGGAAGGAGGAGAAAGAACCTGAGCAAGGAAAGCACTTGGGATCTGCAAGAACGAGGGACAAAAGGAAGCCTGTGACCTAAGGGAGGGGCAGGAGGATGGAAAAACGCCACATCACTGAATCTGTAGGCCTTATGAAATAGCCTGACTTCTACGTAAGGAAAGGAAGAAAATATAAAGCTTCTATCAGAGCTGTAAAATAATAATTAATATATAAAAGTTATATATAATATATAGTAATATATAATTATATATTATTACTGTAAGTTATATATAATATATAGTATAGTAATATATAGTGATACTATAGTATTACTATATATTACTAATTAATTACTGTAAGTTATATATAATATATAGTAATATATTACTAATATATATCACTATATATTACTATACTATATATTATATATAACTTACAGTAATTAATTAGTAATATATAGTAATTACTATAATTACTGTATAATAATACTAAAATAATATATATGTAAGTTATATATAATATATATAAATATTGTATAATATATTACTTATATGCTATATGTAATTAAAATATAATTTTATATATATCATATAATTACATATATAAATTTCTATAATGTGAAATGTAATTTCATTTTGAAAACTTCATGCTGGCTGCTATGTGGACATTAAAGGATGTAAGAGGAGAAGCAGGAGGACCAGCGAGGCTGTCATCTCAGGTTCCTCGACATCGGTGCTCTCCTCCTTGCAGGACAGGAAGACGATAACTTCTCAGCTCTCTGGTGGTCTGATGGGTGTGTGTAACTAACGTGGTCAAGGGGCTACCCCCTTGAACAAAAGTGGTGTGAAGCACTTAGGGGCCACATTCAGAGAAAGTGGTGTGAATTCTCTCACCCCTTTGCCTCAGCAGACCCGTGCTGTGTGCTCTGGATGGTGCCTCTCCTGGAAAATGAGAGTCTCTTGATCTGGGAGACTCTCATTCTTGCTAACCTGTTACATGAACAAGAAGTAAATCTGTATTCTGTCAATGCTCCTGAGATGTCAATCCTAATCAGCCAAACTCATCCCAACTGAAACATGGGAATAAAAGCACCCGATTGTGGGGATGTGAGAAGCAATACAGTAATAGTGATCCAAGTGCACAGCAGAGGCTGAGAGTGGTGGCAAGGAGACAGTGATTATTGGCTTTGTTGATTCTAGTCTTGCCTCTGTTATTAACTAGCTTTCTGGACTTCCGGGGGCCACTTCAGCTCTCCATCTCAATCTCCTCCTCTGCTGAATGAATGGTTTATATCAGAATGCAAACCTTGAAAAACCTAGGACTCTGAGCTGATGGGATAAAGAGCACAGGGGTATCTGGAAGGGCTGACAACACACTCCCTATCTCTTCTTTCTTCTCCATTTGTCAAACAGAATAAGCAGATTCCCTGGATGTCAGGTCAGTAGACAAATGGCCCAACGAGTCAGGCCACTAATAATCCTTTCTCTTTTCTCTACATAAAGACGAAATTAAAACAATTCAGGATTCTTTTAAGGCCACTTAACATATTTCTCTCTAGAGATTTACAAACCCAGCAGCTAACCAGGAAAAATAAAAATAACAATTTTACTGGTTAAGATGGTCATAGGTTATCAGTTAAATAGTGTTAAGGAATTTTCCAGTTTGCATTTCTGCCTCCTTAGGAAAACGGCATTCAAATCTGAATCTCCAGAGCCACTGATCTGGACTTCCAAATGAGAGGAATGTTAGGATTCTCTCTGTGACCTGGACATTTCTGTGTGTAGGCACGGTACATAATCCATTTATGTGACAGCAAGTCTAAGGAAGACTGGGCTCTGGCGCCAAAGCTGCCACTAACTAGTTCAGTGGTTCTAGAAAAATAACTCTACCTTCTCCACAGCTCAAGATCCTCAAGTGTGAAATGGTGATAATAATACCTACCTTATCTACCTCCTGGGGTTGTCATAATGATCAAACGAGATAGAATAGAAGTGGATGTTCTTTGAATAGCAGAAATCTCTGCCCCATGGATGCATTTGAGAATCACTGATGCATCGTTGTTACTGCTATTATGCTCTTTCCTGCTCCAAGATGATTCATCTCAAGGGATCTTCCTTGTGTGCATCAGGGACGAAAAAAGAGAAAAATATGACCTTCCTTCTTTGCCTAATATATGGTGTGGCTGAGAAGGGAATTTGACAACTCGAAAATGTAAACAACCTATTTCCATGGAGATGATTTGCCTTACATACACAGGAACAACTGTTATTTTTTTTTCTTTCTGAATGCACATGAATTCCTACCCTCCAGAGAGATCCTAACTGCTTTATCTCTGTAATAGGTTTACCTTCCTTGGTGCTTGCTATTCTTTGAATAAACTTACTAAAGCAAATACCCGTCCCCCTCAGGTTTCATGGTAGTTTACTTGGCTCTTTTTACCCGAGTCTCATCTCCAGAGGCATTGGATGAAATAAGAAGAAAAAAAAAAAAAAGCAAAAGAACTGGAGCCCATGTTCTGTAATACAGGCACCTAAGACACACTGAGAGATTATGTAGGTGATAGGGGGAAAGGGGCCCCCGTTGCAACCCATTTATCTAATAACCTAATCAGCATCTCAAAACCCCCTTTCCACAGGATGCTTCAATCTGCGGAGTTATAAAAATTTTCAAGCATAGTCCTGTTTAGCAAAGTAATACACTTGGGAGTGCATTTGAAATTATTAATTAAAACCTTGGGTGGACTGATTGAGATCTTGCTAACAGCAAACTTTAAGTCGGAGACCCAGACGGAAAGGAAGTTTGGGGTGGGGAAAGGCAAATGTCAGGAAAGAATAGAAGAATTCCAAGAAAGAGAAATTTTAGCCTTGATTTAAAGAAATCTGAACAATTATGAAAATGACACATTTAAGATATAGAAGTCTAAGTAAGTTGTTAGGAATAGACAATAAGTACCTCAATCCCGGGCTAGTGAGTGAATTTTAAGTCAAAACAGCTCAAATAATTACAGAAGTAGGTAAAATATTCCACTAGGGGAAAACATTCATCCATTCCACCCCTTCGTTTCAATATTATGATGGTAGGAAACGTTCTACAATGTGTCAGACAGAATACAGAGGGGTTAAAAGGTGGCACAGCTCTAAATGGGCCAGGAGCTCAGGCAACTCCTGCCAATATGGGACAGTGTGATGCAATGGGATGGTGCAGTCCTCGGGAGTGTGGAGAAGGGGCTCTGAGCCTAGCTTGGGTAGGCAGGTGAGAGATTGCTAGAGGCACCTAGCCTGTTTTGAAGGATGTCCTCAGAAGAGGAAGGCAGGAAGTGTGCTCCAAGTAGAGAGAGTAGCTGGCATAAGGGCAGAGTAGTTCCAAATTGTGTGGAGTCTGGAAATGCAAGCATGCCTGTGGTCTTACTGAAGTGCTACTGTGCTTTGCCATGTGTACCATGCGTGTTTTGCCCAAATTTTAGAGGGAAAATAAGAGTTTGCATTATACATGAGTAGTACTGACTCCATATATATAAAAATGTTTTTAGTTATTTTATTGATACTTATGCATTATAATTGTAACTTTAGAAAGCAAAAATGATATCTTTATGTAAAATAATACCCTGAACTATGGTAATAGGCTTTACTGGACTTACAAAGAACTTGTGACAAAAGCATTTTGGCCAAATGAACGGCAATGTCTTTCTCTCTGTACCCTTCAGGTGGGAGCTAGCAATCCAGCTGCCATTTTTACAAAAATTATTGGGAAATCCCTCAGAAAATATCAAAATAGTTTTTGTACACTGCAGGCTTTGAGCTTTGAATTTGAATTAAAAGATTTTTAAAAACAGATCTTTTTCCTGAAAATTTGGGCCAAAACATGAGTGCAGATTATACACAGAAAAATACAGTACATCCAGGAAAGCCAATGTGAAAAACAAGGTTGAAGAGGCTAGTGTAGGGGGGATACCCCAGACAGCTCTCGATGCTGCTCTAAGTTTGGACTTTATTAAAGTGATAAGGATTCATTTGGAAGGTTTCTTTTAAGAGAAAAGGGTACATTTTTATTTCAAAAAAAATGAGTCTGGCAACAGTGATGCAGATGGATTTGAGGAGTGTGCAGGAGGGAAATTACAGAAGGAACAAATGCAGGAAACATTCAGGAGGTAAAAATCATCCAAAATTGGTGAATGGTTAGATATGGGGCTAGAAAGATAAGTAGATAAGGACAACTCTCTGGTTTAATCATTAGAGGAAAAAATGTCTGATCTGGGGGTACGATCAGATGGATTAGTTTAAAGACATTTAAATTTGTCTTAGTTCGTTTGAGTGCTAGACCTGGGAGAAACAACCATTTCTCTTCTCTTGGGCGTCTTCATGTAATAGTGGCAATATTGCCCTTTCTTTACACAGCTATTGAAATGTCAAAAGCAGTCCATATTTTGAAAGACACACTAGTGATAACATCATAAATAGAATCAAAGAAATAATTAGCCCAAAAATCAGGACAGTGAGTACTTCTGGAAAATAGAAAGGATTAGAAAGTGATCAAGAGGCTTCTGAGGCAGGCCAAGTTCTAATTCTTAACATAGGTAGTGGGTAGATGAATGATTGCTAAATAATTTATTAAGTATACATATGTTTTACATATTTTTTCTCTGTAACTGTATTTGTCACGGTTCTCAAGGGAGGCAGGGTTCTCTCTCTCTCTCTCGGAGAGAGAGAAAACTTTATTATGGGAATTGGCTCATGCAGTTGTGGAGACCAAGTAGTCCCAAAATCTGCTGTCTGTGTGTATTCTGGATATTTAACCTTTGTCAGAGACGTAACCTGCAAATATTTTCTCCCATTCTGAGGCCTGTCTGCTTCCTTTAAGAAAAGAACAAGTGATCCCATCTCAGGGTGAACAAGGGACCTGAAGAGAAATGTCACTGAATAAGACAGGTGCACGGCCTATAGACAAATGAAAAAATACTCATCATCCTTAATCATCAGAGAAATGCAAATCAAAACTACTTTGAGATATCATCTAACTCCAGTAAGATTAGCCCACATCACAAAATCCCCAAACCAGAGATGCTGGCGCGGATGTGGAGAAAAGGGAACACTACTATATTGCTGGTGGGAATGCAAACTAATACCGTCCTTTTGGAAAAATATCTGGAGAATACTTAGAAATCTAAAAATAGAACTGCTATTCAATCCTATAATTCCTCTGCTAGGTATATATCCAGAAGACCAAAAATCACATTATAACAAACTAATCTGTATCAAAAATGTTTACCCCAGCCCAATTCATAATTGCTAAGCCATGGAAAAAGCCCCACTGCCCATTGAGCCACAAATGGATTAATAAATTGTGGTATATGTACACCATGGAATATTATGCAGTCTTAAAGAAAGATGGAGACTTTACCTCTTTCATACTTATAAGGATGGAGCTAGAAAATATTCTTCTTAGCAAAGTATCCCAAGAATGGAAGAAAAAGTATCCAATGTATTCAGCCCTACTATGAAACTAATTTATCCCAATCACAGCACAACAACTGCAGATAGGGGCAAGGGAGGGGAGGGGAGAGGATGGGCAGAGGGAGACTATTTG